>WSXT02144537.1:0-10404 GCA_011762715.2 Neuroterus valhalla
CGCTCATTGTGGAATTCCTCATAACAAATTCCAAATCCATGCAGAAACCAGATCTTTTTCTGTAGGGAACTCCATACAGAACCATACAGACTCCAGGGTTCGTAAGGTCCAATGTGGACCCAAACCGAATTGAAAATCCATACAGAAACAAGATCCTCTTCTGCAGAAAAGTCCATACAGAATCATACAGACCCAGGGGTTCGTAAAGTCCAATGTAGACCCAAACTGAATTGGAAACCCATGCAGAAACCAGATCCTCTTCTGTAGGAAATTCCATACAGAGCCATGCAGACTAGGTGGTCCGTGGCAGGGTCCAATGTGGCATTCCCCATTATGAATTACTAATCCATACAAAAGCCTTCAGAAACCAGAGCATCTTCTGTTGGACATTCGATACATATCCATACAGAAAAGTTACGTCTGTATGGATTTGCTGGAATCTTACATGACAATAACCAACTTTTTCATACAGAATTTTTTTCTGTATGGTTCTGTATGTCCTTTTGTGGAGGGAACTTAAAGGGCGAGGTACAGCTTACAACTGCTTCATAACCTAACCCTAATGATGATTTTCAGTGTGCTAAAATCTACCTAATAAGGTGGGCCTTTGGGTATACTCAACTTGAAATGCGGTAACCGCGCAGTCTAGTGATTTGATTCCCGCAGGTAATATTTAATCCTCAAGCTTAACTACTCGCTCGCTCTTATCGCCCTGCTTCCTGCGCCTCACCTCGCACGCATTTCCTTACTCTTCGCCAGCCTCGCGTTGCCAAACTCTGCCTCCGTGGTACTACCTATTTCTCATCTACTATTTTAACTGCTATTTCTGATCTACAATTAACATCATTTACAATGGACTTATTTCTGCTTCCTCCCCTCCTAACATATCTCTCTTCCTCCATTCATTCTTCTCCTCTTCTCCCCCATCCTACCCAAATTTTTTGGATTTTTTAGAACCACATCAGAAAAGTGGAAGACATCGCATTGAGTGCAAAGAATTCTTACAAGATGGAATTCGGGGAAAAAATCACGATCGAATTATTACACGGGATCCAAATGCCAAAAAAAGAAGGTTACTGTGCACTAGTACAAGAATTGAAACATTTCTTATCTGGTTCGTACACAATTTATATGATCCATTGGATAAAACCTCAATGTATGCATTCTATACGCTACTACTCGAATATTTTCTAAACAATGTTTTAGATGAACAGGATGCCATTATCTTCTATCTTTCACCTACGCTCATGATAATCTCAAAAGGCTTTCTTCATCGTATTTCCAGTATGTTATTGGCTAAAAACGATCTACACGCAAAAACTGTTCCTTCTTCTGTTCTAATTAATGAGGATAAAAAATGTAGGCTATGCCTTTCTAATAGACTGCAGCTCGAATCGGAGCGGTCGTAAAAGTAGAAAACAAGATCTTTAAAAACAAGATGTATCTATTCAGTTTTTGCCAATTTTCGTTGGAACTCTGGAAAAGGTTGAATCTCTGTATGTGAACATCGACACCAACGTCATGTATCGCATTAGGACCCCTATGCACGCCATTGATTTTACGCTGAAGCTATTTTAGTTCTGCGTGTCCATGAATTCTTCAAAAATGGAAATGGAAAAGGTTCTTCCTGGCTAATTGCCCAAGTTTATCTTCATTTATTGACCGATCTTGTGTCAAATTCTAAATTTTCTACAGCTCTTACGATGAGAGAACCGAATAATAACTAATTACTCTGGATATTTATGAAAATATGTTAATTAACCTCATGCCAAGTTACGAATTTTCTTTTCAAAAATCCTACGTGTTCTAACAAAACCTCTTCATGATACTTCGTCATGGCTGTGTGCTTCGTTTGTCATACAGTATTATCAGACCATAAGGCGTTAATGAGTCATTAGGCAGTTTTCTACCCATTTCCAAGTGCGTATAGTTGTAGCGATGACAATCGCCCAAAAAGTTTTTCTTCGTTTGGTAGTTTCAGAAAACACAGACAGCGATTTTATAATGAGAATTGGGAATTTAAAGTTGCAATGCGAGACCTGATGGCCATCTAGCGAACTAACCAACTTGGCTGCCTATGGGATACACATAGAATTGTTTACATGCGTGTTGCACTCAAATAATGCGATAATAATCAATTTTGTGTCAGATTAGTCAGTTAGAAGTACATAAGAAGTTTATTAAGTTAATATAAAATCTTAAAAATGAAATTCTCCTGGAACCATAGAAAGGGAAACGATACACGCAAAGGCAATGCGTGCTGTGCTGTCAATTGTGACTCAAAAAAAAATATCAACACTAATTTTAGCTTCCATAAAGTACAAAAATTTGGCAGTGGTACTGTTACAGTGAAAAATCTTGTTGAAGAAAGTATTGTTGTTCATAAACGTTCCGGATAGTTGAAAAGACTCAAGATTCAAGATACTGATCAACAAATACTAGTTTGACCTCTGTAACTCGTTCCACACACGATTATAAAACCAGAATTGATCGCTCTTCCACCTTCGATCATATTTCTGGAAGATAGAGTTGCAACAGCATACTCACACAATGTTGTCAGAAAGAATAGCAACATTTTTATCACATTTGAATGATACTTTACTTGAATAAACGTGTTAAGACTGATGATAATCATATGCATGCCGAATCCCATAGGCAGCCATGTTTGTTTTGATACAGAAGCGCCTCTTTGCCCGCGGTGGATGTTTTCTTTGCCAATAAGACGCTAGATCATTCTATAAGGGCACGATGCCTTACAAAATATGGATGTTCTTTCAACTATGGAGGTTGGTTTTTTTGAAACTCAAACATTTTACAATGCTTTTTACTCTGAGGAAATTCGCCCATCAGAATCAGAGAGAGATGATGAATTTGATTTCGGAGAATATGGAAGCTCCAAAATCAGAGTTCTTCGAATGCGGTGTTCCCGTAAAGCAACTATTTTCAGACGCGATCAATAAACAATCAGCATTATCAACAAGTAAATGATACAGTTTTCCAGAGATATCGCGAAAAAGAGTTCAAGATCTCGTCGGAGATTTTACTGAATGTTCAAGCGGAAAAGCTATGAATATTTTCCGTGGCAACGTTTTGAGACCTGTCCCATCTGAATCTTCATGAAATAAAATTGAAAATATGTTTAATAGATTGCAAAACCTCTTCTTACAACTAAACACTGAGTATCTTCGAATGAAACATTCCAGAATTAGTGGGATTCTCATCAAACCAATACAGCATAAATTTAGAAAACGAGAGGAATTTTGGGAAGAAAGTAGTATTCAGATAAGAGACATGGCTCCTGTGTATGGTCAGTTCGATTCACTTCGCGAAGTTTTTGACATACACACTATTCGGCTACAATGAATGTTTTCGAGCAAATTACCCGTACCATATATGTCGGCCTAAAGAAGAGGATATTTACACCACTTTCCATGAAAATCTCTGTTAAGTACGCAACAAAAACAAATACGCTAAAGATCCAGCTAAAATTAATCCAAGCCTCACTGGGATTAAAGGAGAGTATATTTTTCACGAAATCGAATTCCACAGTACTGAAAATGTTGCAGTTGATATAAAGCATGACTGTTTAGAAGAAATACGTCCTCTCGATGTTGCCCAGATTTGATATTTTGTGATCAATAAACTTTGCGGTCTAGAAACGATAAACGAAAGAAAAAACGGTTTTCACAGCTGCCGACACAACAAGCGCAATGAACAAACTGATATATCAGAATCATACTTGAGAAACAACCGCTTAACTCTAAGTTCTGCGAAAATGCTGTGTTTGATTATAAATCTTCCAATGATTTTAGGAGACTTGATACCAGAAGGTGATCTTCGCTGGAAATTACTAATACTTTTGTTCAAAATGGTTCAAATAGTAACAGCTAAGGCTCATCAGCTGGAAGTTTGTAATCTGTTGGGAACTTCAAGTTACGATTATGGAAAATGAAACTATTTGGACCGCTTTCTCAAATTTCTTGTTTACCATACGAGCGAAAACATAGAAAGGGAAAAATGACTGCTCGCTCGTCACTAAATCGAATTAATGTGACAAAGGGGGTTGAGTATCTGGGCCCGTATGTTAAGCCAGTATGCTAATTTCAAAGCAATTTTTGAGACCTTTCTAAAGTCTAAGAAAATACTATTATCTTCCCCTGGTTTATTGATCATAACTACAAGGTTCGACGAATCGGAACAAGAGGGTACTATTATTTCTTGTTCTAATGATCTATCTACGGCATGACAAATCATTTCCTACATTTTTGGGCTCATGTGATAATATCGCTGTTTAATGAGAACGTGGCCCAGAACGAGAATTTTATGTTCTGTTAAGTAAGTTGCCCCATGTTTTCCCCTGATGCACTTCTATTTTGTTTTTTAAAAGTTTTTCTAATTGTGATTGTTGGCTTTCGTTGACCTCAAAAATTGATTTCTATTATTAATATTGGCTTTTTAATTTGCTACTTCGGATTTATTATTCTTTACCGAATTGGTAGCCCTTTTATTTTCCCAAGGGTTTTTATCGACATTTTCGTAAGCATTCTCGTATTTGATATTATGAAAAACTTTCCTCAAGTTATTTTTCTCAACTTTTCTCCTAGTCCTAGGTTTCCTTATTTTAACCTCGAAATTGCAGTCTTTACATGTTTCAAAATTATTTGACAATATTAGCGCCAAAAATGCATAAACAACGTTTGTATTTACAAAGAACATTTTATGTCTATACAGATATAGCTGATTCGAAAATACGATTGAAGAAAACTGCGGTTTCATCGTGCAGTTTACCGAAATGTTCTATAGAGGTTCCCAAAAATCTAAAAAAGCTAGAGAAGGAAGACACCTTCAGCGAAGCAAGAAGAAGGAAGTAAAAGAAGGAAAAATATCTGGTATGAATCTAAAAATAGAAGCGGTTGAGATGGAGAACGAAGGAGCAGGAATTGATTCTTGTGTGAAAATTACGTTTATTCTTGAATGTAAAATAAAACCAGAAACTAAAACTCATAATAAGGTAACAAATGACTTTCTCGTTAATTTTTCAATAAAATACCAAGAATCTTCATCGGGCATTATCATTTATATTCTAGAAAGCACACATTATGAATCATATCGTTAAAATACGCCAGTTTTAATTGCCCTAAAAGATCTACAAAAAAGGCTTCGTTAAAATCGATCTCTACAAGATGTCTCATGAGAACTGTAGCTAACTATAAGGAGGCATAGTGCACGAAAAAATAAGCTAAACTTATGTCGATGAGCAAGTAACTTGTTAATTACTGAATAATTCAGAATAGGGCAAACACAAGAGGTATTACCGACACCTTTAGTGAACGACACCTTTGATATAAATCACAAGAATGACAAGTTTTCAATTTTTTTCTTCTTTAAGTTTGAAATCAATGTATGTGTCTTTCACTAAACGAGGGGTGTCGTGTAATGAAAATATTGGCCGCTTTTTGCCTTAGAATAAAATGTTTTCTAATAAATACAACGAGGTTTCGACAAGGAATAGGTTTCGAAATCTGAAAAAATTGCTTTACCCCATCACACGTATGAAAGTAATGTGAAATTTCTTCAAGACTTGAATAAAAATACTGAAATTTTCCTGCAAAACACTGACGTTGATCAAGAGGTGCTGCTTCAATGCTTCATACTTTTTCTAAAACCCTATCCGATATCTTTCCAAAGTTTCCCGAACTTTCTCCGAAGTGTCCCACTGCTTGCACTTCATTTTGATCCTTTCCGATTTCTTTCTGAATACATGTTTCAGCGTCCCGAATACTTCATTCTCCTGTTTGTTTCATGATATCGAGTAAAATCTTCACTAAGTACCTTATCGTTCGAGAAATATCGGTCACGAATATAGGGACATTTCAAAAGTATAGTTGCCCGAGTATTCTTGACCAGTCACGAAGACTAAGACGACTCTGTCAAAATTTTATTACAATATTTCATTACAAATAATAATAGAAATAATTTCAAAAAGGCATGAAATGAAATCGGAGAACTTACTTCTTACTGTAAGCAGTAATCGTAACATAAATTAGTTCTAAAAATAGAAAAAGGTGATGTAGCATATTGGCATAACTTTAGTGATTTCATTATTAATTTTTTAAGTTTATTGTCATCTTTTAGTGAAATTACAATTTATTGAATATTTTTCATTAAAAAACACTAATACTATATTGCCTAATATCAATATAAAGAAAACTGTGTTATTGATATAAGTATAATCATGGCTAGTTTTGATATTTTGAATGTTTTGAAATATTATCATTTTCAATGATAATATTCAGAATTATAAAAGATATTTAGCATTGTATAGTTTTAACTTATCGTGATAAAAATTCGAATAAATATTCATTGCGATTTATTTTTGGGACAACTTTATTTTTTATAAATCAAATATTAATTCTGTTCGATAGTATTCTTAACTGGAATAAGAACTAAACATTTCAAAAGAAAAATGATTTTAATGTCCATCAGACGTATTAGAACTATCAAGAGATTCGATTTCGAGATTATGATTTGACAGATTTCATGTCGGAGGTCTCAATCAATTGAAAATTAATAAATATATATTTCACTTCTTGAGACTTCTTCTTTTTCACGAAGACTGGGACAACGACTCACGATTACTAGTACATGGTAGATTGTAAATCACGATAACTGAAACATCGGTGCTTTTTGACTTTAAATTGTTAATACATAAAACATAATAATAAAAATAATGCAAGAACAATTTGTAAAGATTCTAGGATGTTTAATGCTGATCAGTAACGATAAATTGCTAAATATTCATTTCAAAAGAGTTTCTAAATATTTGAAGCCAATGAAATATCTTATGGTCAAGATGACTGGGACATCTATCTCACGTCGATAAGTGCGTTTTGGAGTTTTAATTTATTTTATACACTTGCTGCAGGACACCCTTTCTCTGTGTATAGTCGCTACTAATACCCCGTTGGATAGGTCTCACAGGCTAGATTCATCCCGCCCGAATAGCTCTTTAAAAACTAAAATGGAAACTCTGTGGAAATCTTAAGTATAGAAAACTTGCAGCGCAGGCTGGTAGCGTTCGAACGGCAGGGTTCCCTCAAAGATTCGTCATCTTAAATTTTTATAGCTCAATGAGAATGATCTATAAGAGCATGCTCATTGATACATAAAAATATAAGTCTTTGAGGAAATAACATTGCTTGTTTTTGCACGTGGAGTTGTAGATTTTAATGTTTTTAAGGTGCAGAGTGTGTACTTTGCAGAGTTGTCAGGAAGTGTAAATGCCTGAAACATGAAAAAATGTAAAAATATACATTTTTCATTCGTATGCTCTGCTCTGCAAGATAACAATTTTCCTGCAAATAGTACAGTTCTATCGATTTTCATAATGGATGAATTCCTCTCTTACATAGTTGCATATTTCATCCTAACATTCCACTAATAAATACTATTACTATATTGTCATAGGGTTAGGTTGTAAAGCAGTTGTGAGCTGTACCTCGCCCTCTGATTCGTTTTTTGGAACCACCTTATATATTTTTTGAACATTTTGTTTCTTGGTTGGCAACTCAATAAATATGTATTATTATTATTATTATTATTATTATTATTATATACTTTATAACCTTACATGATTAGAAATGTACCATTAAAGTCCACGCACATTCACGTCAACAACAAAACTAGCATCATTTCAACAATTACAGACTAATATGCTTTTATTTTATTCATGATATAAACACTGTGGTTTCTATTAAAACGAGCGTTTTTACGGTATTGAAGTGATATAGTGATGTTATGTATCAGGCCTTTACATCTCTCGTCTACTTTCTGACTTGACTCGGCTGATTCGGAAAAGTTTCCCATGGAAGTTCGATTTCCTCATAATATTCTTCCGTTGTCTCGCATGTGCCTCGCTATCTACACTAATTACAGATTCAGATTTTTGAACCTCAATCGGTTTATGGAAATTTTAGTTGGTCAGTTCAGCGAACGGCTTTGAATCCGAAATTCACTGCATATGAGTCTATCAGAAAAGTAATAACGAGTAAAATATTGTTTTTGAAATGACCCATCGGCGGTAATTTGGAATTCCTGTGACGGTACGAAAGTCGGAAGACTTTGAAACCCATTCGACGCAAGACAATGGATTTTGGTATCATGGGTGGTGAACGGAAGATATTAAAAAGTATTCTGAAATAATGAGGTGAGCCACGACTTCAATAGGGTGGAAGTTCCTAGATCCACGAGTATTTTGGTAGGTCAGAATTACGTATCAAATTACTAAAATAGAACCAAATCAGTACTTCATCTAATTTTCTGCCGATTCCCAATCGTATACATAACCTGCCTCTAAGTTCAATTTTTAGTAAAAAAAGGAACTTTTTTCTTTCAGTTTGACTGTTTTCGATTATGCTCACAGCGGAGATATAAGATTTGGGGCCCTTCGAAATTGCGAGGACGCATTTAAACATGAAGATGTTAGGTTGAAGTACTTACATAAATGTGGCAACAACGTTTGTGGTTGGCCAGCCAAAAACGAAGCTTGTTTCTTGCGACTTGCTTGTCTCGGCAACGTCCTCTATGTGACCTGTTGTAAGCCAGAGTTCACTCAATCTAACAGACTGTTTCAGCTTAAAGTTACCACCGCTTCGTGCCTTAGCTATGAGCAGAAGATCCGAGAAGAGGAAGAGATGCCTCTCCTGAGACTGCATTCCCTGTAATTAGTTGGAGATGGATATAGTGAGTTTATCGACAAGTACTCACTTACAAAATCACCAAAGAGACTTACATGCTATATTGACTGCAAAGCTCGCGTTAAAGACATCAGCTTTTTTGAAAATCGATTTTTATTCAAAAATGAAAAAATAGACTGGATGATTGAATATCTTAAATGAATTAAGTTTTAGAGCCAAAAAATACGCGGATTATAATGAATGTATGGTCAAAAAATTCAAAATAGCTAGCTCCATTTTCTTCAACATTTATAGACATTCGTACATAGAAATATTCAAGCTGCAGAAATGGTTTTTGCCGATTATTTGAAAAATAGGACATAAATGACAAAAATTCATCGGTGCGGATAAATAGTAAATAAAAATGATAACGAAAAAGATTGTATGCATTATTCCTGAGTTGAGCATATTTTCCGAGTAATCTGGGAGTGGAGGGTGAGTTACCCGCTCGGCTCTATAGAACTGAGAGAGCCATGTTTTAATGAAACTAGTAATGATATTTAATAAATAATTAAGTTTATTCTGCGCCTGTAGATATGTTACCGTTAAAACCCGAAATCAGTTAGAACCACACGGAAAGAAATTTGGTACAACAGGGGCACTTATAGGTAACTTCGTTGCGCCAATCGCAATACTGCAATCGCAGTACTTCAATACTTCTTCTGGTTTTGCCAACTGTTCTCCCTGTTAAAGAACGCTGCATTCACAGTGTAGGGCAATATATCGTTCGCGAAGTCGGTGGTAAAGCACTCTATGACTACATTGTGTCTGTACGTATACGTCGTTCCTGCTTTGATAGGACAATTGGATGGTATATGCCATAGGTGCTGAAGAAGTTCGAGATACGTTCTGCATCTATCGATGAAAACTTCGTGACATAATATCTGACTACGATATGCTTGGGTGGGAATCAAGCGGTCCTGAAACGCAAAAATAAAACTCTACGTGCCTGAATTGAGTCCAGATGATTTAGGGGAAGCAAAAGTTGACTCACGTGACAAGGATTGATTTTTACAATTTTGTAAAAGTTTCCGTGGGAAGTTGAATCGAAAGCTTTCTAGTAATCAAAACAGGCCATTGACAGATTACGTTGGTAGCTTGCAGCGTCTTTGCAGAATCTCCTGCCGGTCAGCAGGTTCTACTGACAGCCTGCTGCACCTCTTTTCAATCCACCTTGTTCATGAATCTCCTTCCATATAGGTCCAAATATTCGAACCATCCTGTCATTTAGGATAACTGTGCGGATTTTATACAGCGTGTTCAGACAAGCTATTGACATGAAGTTCTTTGAGTTAGACAAGTCGCGTTTCTTCGAAAGTAGTACAGTGCGTCCTAACACCACCGAAATAGGCATCTTCGACTTCAAATATGAGGAAAAATCCGGGCCAGATGTTAGAAATAAACTTCTTTCACCAAAAGTTCTTAAAACAATCTG
This sequence comes from Neuroterus valhalla, assembly GCA_011762715.2. Taxonomy (NCBI): domain Eukaryota; kingdom Metazoa; phylum Arthropoda; class Insecta; order Hymenoptera; family Cynipidae; genus Neuroterus; species Neuroterus valhalla. Next base: position 10,171 of record WSXT02144537.1, read on the forward strand.
GACCAGCAGCGGAGAAGTTCTTCGCGACCCTTGATGCCTTCTTTATCTCTTTGGCAGTGTATGATGGGCATTCCTTCTCTTACGCAATGAGGTTATCGCAAAGCTCCTTGGGACGTAGAATGTTCCCAGTACCTTCATTCAATAGGTGCTGCACTTCGTAAATCTTTCTATTAAAACTCTCGACTTCCTCGAACTTGGATGGGTTCGGCAAAAACGATATATATCGTCGGCAAT
>WSXT02144548.1:0-10404 GCA_011762715.2 Neuroterus valhalla
GGGTGGAAAGGTAGTTCTGGGATGTAAAGAACGTCGAATTCTATCACCTCAAGACGGAAAGTTCTGTAATAATAATACTTAGACAATACCAATAAGACATTGTTTTTGTATGGAACGAGTTATGAAAATACAATTTGTTATGACACTTGTCATCCATAGTATCACGTGTGTTTTACAGACGTCTTGATAAAGCCACGAATCCTTGAGCGGTAATCGGGACATCGATGAGAAGAGCGTGCACGTAAAACCGTGTCGCACCTGTGCCCGGAGATTATCTCATCATTACGCACATAATAGAGCTGCAAAGATTTGAATGATTTATATAGAAATTTTTAAATTTTAATTATAATCAAAGCAATTTTTCTTGAAGAAACTTATTATTTATTATATCAATAGTAAAAATGTTTATTTATCCTTTTTTCATGAGCAGATGAATGTTTTAATAGGAAATTTGTGACCCTTATTTTCTAGTTATTTTTTATTATTTAAAACAGACAAGCATCTTCTATAAACATGGTAATGTGAAATATTCATACTTTCAAATAGGGTATTAATTATGAGAACCTTTTAGAACGGCTAAACCAATTCTAAAGCTCAATGCCTCTGTTTAGAAATTTAGAAAAAAGAGCCGTAGCCCAGTTCCGCGAAGAATCTTCAGGGGAAGGATTAGGAAGATCAATAGTTAAGTCTCATTCTAGATAGACTATAAATAATATGACTGTAATTGTAAATATGACGGTGCAAAATATAGAAATATATACTCTTATATTAGAAAGAGGTTTGAATAATAAAAAAATTTATGTCAAATCTTACCTAAGGAAGTATGGAAATACAAAATTAGTAGAGCAAGGAATATATTTCTGGAAAGTATGAATATTAAAACATAAAAATAACTCGCGCTATATGTTTTTTCGTATTGATAACCGTATCTAAACAAAAAAAAAATCACTTGAATAAAAGAAATACAGCACTGAATACACGTTCAATAGAAATATATCTTTGATTAAAAGAAATTTTTCTTGAAACAAAAATGACTTTTTCATTTGAAAAAAATTATATATTAAAACTAGAGAACTTTTCCAGTACAGCATTTCCTTGATTTGAATAATCTTTTTTTTTTCTGTGTATTATTCAAGTATGCTAAGTGTTTTCAAGAAAATTGAGTTTATTGAATATAAGGAATCTTATTGCTTCACGAATAAAAGTTTTTAATATTCGAACATAATATTGAGAAGTGAACGTAAACACTTTTCATAATTGGAAATCAATGCAAATTTTGAGAATATGTTAACGCTCCAAATTTGTGAATTCCATACAATTTACACAGTCCTTTTTCACTATTTATGTGTTTGCAAATTGACTAACAATATTTGCAAATGTTTTATCATTTTAAGCCTCATACATGTATGAAGTAGTGTATTAAGAAGTATAATTGCAATTATACTTCTTAATCCATAGTATATTGAGACTTTGACGCTTCAGAATATCCTCTTGTTTTATAGTATGCTGAATTAATATTTATCGTTACTAGACAATTTTAGCCCGAATTAACAATAGTTCATATAAGGAATTTTCAGTTTCATCCTAAAATAGCATTGTTCGACAGACTTTGTAGTAACTTTTAGAATCTTACAATTTTAAATACTAAAATCTACTCTTGATCTGCATCTTTTTCATGTCAATACATTGAGTGCATGCCAAAACAAATTTTGCGTGCTTTTTTGTTTCTAATTCCTAAACGAAATCTTCTAAAATTTCGAAACTTCACTAAATCTCGCTTTGACACTTTGATGTAATTACTTTGCTGAGATAATTTTATAAAAACTTTATTTATTCAAAGGAGAAGGAAAAAATGTCTGTGACTTGGAAGTTGTCAACTTTTTGTCTATAACTCATATATGTATATGTATATGTATGATAAAATCTGAAAAAAGTTGTTGGTACATGTATCACTAAAGGACTCGTAGTTTATGTGATGTGATAAACGTAATTTCATTTAATAATAATTTTTAATTCCTAAATTCTGATTTTATTATCGTAGAAAAAGCAGAGAGTAGAAATTGGTTCAGCTAAAAATAAGGTGGTAATCTTGGCTAGAAAAAAAGTCGAGATCGAGAAGAAAAAGATATATGAAAGATCGCTAATTTTTTATTTTGTCTTACTGATCTTCATTTATTTGCATGCCAAAACCACCCCAATATTTTTAGCTGAGCCAATTTTCACCCTTTGTTTTTTCTGTGATCCTTCTCCGATACAGGAAGATAACCATAACATAAAGAACTTCCTCATTATAGCACCCAGTGATCAGTTACACAATGTTTATTATACCAGTTACTAAAGGTTCATAGGTGCACTTCGAAAAAGCAAGTAGAGAAGGTAAAAAATGCGGGTAGGTGTACAAATTCTGGAAATGGACGTTAGGATCAGGAGACCTTTTTCGGACCAGGGGTCAGCATTAGAGAATTAGACTATTTCACTATTAGAGACATGGCAATTTAATGAACGCTTTTTGAAAGATCGTATGCTTCGATGTCAGTGTCACACTGTTGATAATGTTAGTAATTTTATACCACTCTAGCCTTAAAATCTCAACTTTGACTATTATTATTAGAGGACTTTTACTATACTTTTGTATAGTAAATTTTCCATTCCCTGAATAGTATAATCTTTAATCACAACACATGTGGTAAAATCTGTAATAATAATTTTTAGAATTAAATCTACAAATTTCATAATTTGAGGGCAAATAAGTTTCATATTTGAAGGATAATATGTAATTCTATTTTCTAATAGTTACGAAGAAATTCAGTATTTGTGACGCGATCTGAAGAAAGACCCCGAAGCGGCAAAACTAGTCCGGGCGCTGGAGAGGGGTTGCCGTATGCACTTCTATGTCCAGTCGGAGACTTTGTTTATTTTTATGTTTTTTGGTGCGAAAAATCGATTTTTTAAGGTCTCCGGGCCCAAAACCTATCAGTTTTCTTGTAAATAACAATTTTATTGTCTAAATCGATATATCTTGTCGTCTTCAATATTTATGGAATATTCGATAACTGGGATTGATTGTAAATTTCATTACGAACATTTTCCACTTTTATCTTTGAAAAAAATCTTGATTGGAACAAAAGTTACGAGCAAAAAAGTGAAAAAATATTGTGAATACGCACTCTTTTCGCACTCATTTGATCATAATTCGGCTTGTACGATTGCTTTTGAGACTTATGATATTTCATTTTCACCACAAGAGCTACTTTTCTATCCGTGCGGGAGGAAATGGAGCACAATCGTACAAGCACTTCTAGATGGTTTGTTGACGTCCCTCTTTAACTATTTAATATACATTAGAGAAGAATAAAAAATAACAAAATTATTACAGTGCGCTTTCTTTTTGAAAAGCAAAGTTTGAGAGAAAGCTCGTTGTGCTGCGATGGATGTTGCTTCAATTGATATCTCGATTGATATTATAGTAAATCACGGGCTACTCGAGCTAGAAGTAGATATAAACTTTCGTTTCACTTCCACCATTCTGAAATATCCACATCACTGGACACTTTTTATACAGTATAGATGCATATGTCTATTTCATGTATCTATGGGTTTCTAATAGCATTAGATACTAAACCGGCCCCGAGACGTTTCAGTTTCATCACTCTAAACCTGAAACAGCCAAGTTTTTCGATATTTCAAATTTATAGAGCAGTACCAAAAAAGGAATTGACATCTAGAACTCGCCTACAAAACTCTTGAAAAATTATTTTAATAAAATTATTTACTTGCTCCTTGAAATAGAAGCGCCAGAATTTTTTTGCTCCTCGAAATAAAATCATTAGATTTTAGTCAGCGGACTTGTCTTACCTCATGGATAAAAATAAAAGATCGCTAATTTTTAATTTTATCCCTACCGATCTTCATGCTTTTACATGCCTAGATTAAAACAGGATAATAATATAACCTGTATCATTTTTAAACCTTATTTATTTTTGTGAAATCAATATAGAAGCAGTAAGTTATTTTTAAATTCCTCAGTCCATCAATGAAACCTATAGGAAAAGAAAGAATCAAATTGTCAGTTTTTCAGAATACTTCAAGAATGACTAAAATGAGCAATATTTAAAATTGGAACTTTGAAAAACAGTTTTCCGATGAAAACTTATTCATAAAGTTGGTGAGTACCAGCGCATGTATTATGCTTTTTCTTCGAAGATAAAATATACCCACCTCCGGTATCTCCCGGGACATAAAGCTTAGTGCTAATAGATTAATTAAAAATTATCATTCTTACCCTGACTAAGAAAAACTCGACCGGTCATGAGGGCCCTTTCCATACAGATGTACACTTTTCTTCATTAAATTCAGGGTCCCCGCTGGATCAGACAACACTTTTTGGAACCAGAAAAAGTCAGAAATGACAGTGAATTGGATTTTTTTGACGGAATTTTTATCTGTTGAAGTGGAGCAACTTATTCTTTCCCTTCCAGTTTACTTATTGACATGACATTAAATTATACAATACTCCTATAATCCTAAGATTCTTCTTATCAAACACCAAATTATCCTGAAAATTGTTTGAAATTCTGTTTCTAAAGTCTCTTAACTTTTTATCGTGTGAACTGGAACTTCAATGTACGTACAATTTCGGAAATTTTCCGAAATCGCCTTTACTTAAAGCGGAGTTCGCTCAAACCCAATCATTTAGGGCCGTGAGAACCATTTCCAGTGGTAATACGAGTACATGCGTATATTATTGATCATCTGGATTTTGTACATATGTAGATTTTTGTAGCCATGAAAGCGTGAACATTTTGCAATATGCACGCGAGTGTTCGAACTGTCAGCTTTTTGGCCACAGGAGTTCTCAACTCCTCTGCGTTCAATTCAATCACAGCGCCTCTCACCACTCTTAGGATTCCCTCATCTACTACCGAAGTTCTGGGAACATCATCATTCGGGGAAACTTGTATCAGGATATGAGTTTATTTTGTGATAAGAAAGTTGATATATTATCATTGCTCCGAATAAGAAAATGCAGCTTTTCAAGCCTCAATTTGTTTTATTCTAGTGACCGAGGAAAAACCGGGCACTTTTTCTTGTATTCTAGCGGCCAATCTTGTTCTTCCATTCTTTTTCCTTTTCTTTTTTTTCTTAGATTCAGTGTAGATTAAACATTGAATTGTACGCTGTAGAAATCACTCGTGATATAATTCAGTGTCTTATCGGTGCGTAACCGTGCAGCGTGCTACACTCAGTTTAGTGAAATGTTTATAGACCGTCTTTCCTTACGGCTTGTGCGGGTTATAATGTTTCATGCATCAAGTTATAGGCGAACTTACGAAATTTCACCCCTCTTTCACATAACTTTGTGATGTAAACGAAGAATGATGAAATTTCTTCGCAGAAATGAGTGCTGAATTTATTTTTGCTTAATTCCTTAGCTTAGGAAAAACGGAAATCCCTATAGCTGCCGATTATACACTGAAAAACCGGTATGGTCTTCAGCAATATATTCTAGTGCGGCACCCTAGATTTTTTGGTCGCACGCCCTATAGTTTGGTTTTCGCGGCGCACAATATCGGTATGGGCAGGAGACCTATACCAAGCTCAGATGATGACAAGTAACGAAATTGCAGAGGTTAAACTCTCTTGACAATTTGAGCAAGCACATGTAATTTGGTAGATTTACCTTCAAATACTTGCTGAAATTCTTCCAGTTGCAAATCTATCAATTTTCTTTTCATCCACTCATCCATATTCCAAAGAATACAACAAAATTAAGAGATCGTAAACAGGCACTTTTCACGACAACGACACAACGAAGTTGCTTCCAAACGCCAAACCGGGTTTGGGTCGGATACCTGGAAAATTTACTCGTCACGGAAAAGAGAATAGGCAGCATCCTGATACCTTTACAGCTAAAAACGGTTTAGCTGGGACAGCCATATCGGTTTTCAGTATATATATATATATATTCTCAATATGCACTTTGTCGACCATTCCCTCTCGGTTATGTTTAGTGTATATAAACATTGCTTCCTCCTGGCCAGAATCAGATATTTATTTCCATTAATCAAGAACTATTCTACATCAAAATCAATGAAAAATGTATAACACCCTATATCGCCAAGTCATACCGGAACTAGGTATACATATATATGTAGATATATTTAGTGAGAACGGAAGAATGGAAGTTGAGCGTCCATCATGTTCAACCAACCGGTGCTTGATTCGTGATTGTGTACCGATAAAGCATGCACATCTACGATTATACACCGAGTAATATGAATGCGTAACTCACCTGCTCCCCTGTAATGTAAATCAGTTTTTTAAAAATCAGAAATATAATGCGACACGATAAAAATATTACTTATGTCGATTCATTTATCTACTCGATTGTAATAGGCTGAATAACGTGCGTCCTCTACGATCTGAACTCGTTTAGAAGGTGTCAAACAAGTATAGGATTAAGTTGAAAAAAAAATAAATGTTTGAGCTTTTTTTATTTTTCATATTTGGCCCCATACCCGTACGCCAAAGATGATTAAAATCCGTCTACCAAGGTACGCGCACTCCCCTTGTGAGTTGATTGATTCCTGAAAAGAATAAATGTTATGTTTGATTTGTTTTCAGTTATATTTGAAAAATGGAAAAACATCTGTATTTTTGGAAAAGATCTTATGCTAGATTCAATTTATTTTATATCTATAGTTTTATACTAATTATTTTCAACATTCACTGACATTTATTATGTTGAAACTTTCAAAATTCAAATGATGGAAAAAGGTTTTTCTGAGTGGTCAACATAGTTTGAAACCAAATATAATTTTTCTATGCGTGGCAAAGCAAAGCCATAGTTCGTATAACTGCATCGGGGTACAAAAGAATATAAGTATATCTAATTCATAATTTCCTTTATTAGGAGTGTGCAAAAATGTTGGGAGTTAGATGCGGGTAAACCCGCAAACCCGCATCCAACATCTTTCATGCTATAAAGTATAAGGCATAAACGTACATTTATTTCAAAACAAACTTTTTTCGATCTCGCAAAGTGTGAGCGACTTTACCCCATAATCCAAGTCCAGGCGTATGACCACGTTTAAATAATCTGCTCATTGTCACTTGGAACGTAACCAGAATTATCCTAATAAGACATATTAATATGTTTTAATTAATAAAATGGTTTGAAAAAAATATTTCATTAATACTGATTAAATGAATTATTATCCAAGCAGGGGCTTATATCAGTAAAATGCTTCTGAGTGGTCAGTTGGTCGTGGGGGCTAAGGCATCAGCCTTAGACCCACGCTGTCTGGTTGTGGGTTCGATTCCCGCCTCGCACTCTGGAAGAGCTTCGGCTTTCGGCTCTCGGTGGTTCGGAACCCACCTTAAACTGTAGGTCCCCCTCACCCCGGAGTTAGTGGTGAGGTGTGCAAAGGAATATAAAGAGGGTTATGTCGAGACTCTCAAACCCGTAACAGGGAGAGAGTATAAACAAATATTCCAGTAAAATGCTTTTGTTTTCAGGTATTGTTGGATGACGCGTTTCGACGGATAGTTGAAATTCGAATAATATAGTTTTATTGTTAAAAACTGTTTATTATCGATGAAAATTGTAAATTTAGCTCAGCAACATGGAAATGTTTGTTGAAAGAAATACATGTAGAAAATCGGGAAAAAACACATTTAACCTATATAAAGAGATGTAAATTTGAATTTGTTAAATTTTAAAGATTCATGTCTAAATTTATTATTTTTTAACCTGAAACCTGTACGTAATATCGAAGCAGTAAAATGTTTCAACAAATTCGAAAAACATTAAAGAGATTTAGCGAAGGAATTGCACTATTCTATTGTTGTTGCTTTCGATTAGAGAAACTGCAGTAATAAAGAATTATGTGGAACTTTGATAACATTTTCAAAAACATAGAATTTCTAACATAGTTCTCTTGTTAAATAAACTATACAAAAGCTTGCAATAACTATCAGTATGCTTCAGGTTGTTTATCTAACCATCTAACCAAAAAAAATGTCTGTAACAAAAGCTTTTTATTTTGATGGGGAAAAAACAACTCCGCAAAAATGTATCTCACACACTTGACCCCCTGGGCCGAAAGGGGGAGGGATAACTTCAAATTTTCAAATAAATATCTATATACCTGGAGGAGTTCGGCGGGCCACGGAGAGTCTTGAGCCCGGTACCTCTAGAGTTCTTCAAGTTATCTAAGTATTAAGTAGCTTTGGCTCTTGGTGGCTCGGAACCCACCTTAAACTGTAGGTCCCCCTCACCCCTGAGTTAGCGGTGAGGTGTGCAAAGTGATAGAGCGAAGGTTATGTAAAGACTCTCGAAACCCGTAACAGGGAGAGAGTATCAACAAATATCCCAATGTTAGTTTTATTCGAAATTTTTTTCCGATCCCCATCATAGGTTCTCCTTTGAATTTTAAAGTAAACCGTGCGGTGAATTTTAGCAGGGTCCCTTTACCCCTCGAAAATAAAAAGTATTTTTTCCTATGCAGACATTTTTTTAGTTGGATGTGTATTCCTTGAGATATTTCGATATATCTCAAGAAAGAAGAAACATCCAGTATATGTAGGAGAATCCAGTACGAGGTGAACAGAAAAACTCTTGAATTCATAATATTGATAAATGATAATCAAGTGAAGAAAATGTTATTTACCAAATTAAAGCTAAAACACTCATTTTCAAGATAGCAATGCCTTCATATAAAATATATTAGCCATTTATCGTATATTTTAGACTTTTTTAGCACACTGCAGATTTATTCAGATGGTACGCTCCTGGTGCGTAGTAAATTTTCACATCGAGCCTCTCTCACCAGTTGCTCAAGTATATTGTGTATTATTTTATGAAACAATTATCCAAATTTGTTATTAGAAGAACATTGTCTCGTTCATCCGGTGATTACTTCTCAATGCGTGATCAAATTGTACGAGCTCAAAACTAAGCAAAAAATTACTTCGATGCGTGAACCTGAAGCCTAACCTGACAACAATACATTCAGATTGTACGAAATGACACTTCTGATAAAATCATGCAAAAAATGTTTTTATGGAAATTATAAATTAGAATAAGAAGAATGAATCATTGGACAATGTTAAAGCCATGTCAAAAACACATTTTTTTATTCGAAAATAGCGAGTTAGTAGTAAAAAGGCTGATTAGAAAAAATGGTTCTTAAAAATACTACAGAACTTTTTCATTTAAAACCAGTCAACTTCTTCCCATTATTTAGTTCGTACTGGCATCCAACTCAATTGTTGGGAACATACTTTTCTTTGTTTAGTCATTTTGTATAATTAATTACACGAGATGACTTTGTTAGATATTATTTTTTCAAAGATCTTTTTTATGTTGTTTCATAGTTAACTCTTTATATTTTGAATTTCCTGGAAAAATGTAATATATATTCTGATCCCTGTGTAAACTAAACTGTATCGGTAACCAGCTGTTGTACTCGAGACAATTTTTTCTTCCAAAATTTTCCTCACAAAATTTCTAGGTCTAGGATATATCGTGATTCGTGGTCCATTATTTCTTCCTTTTATGTTTGATTGGGGTCGGGTGGTGTTATCTTGAACTTGAATTTGACAAAGGAAATATTTGTAAATGAGATATTTTGAAAATCGATTGGCGATAAGTCGCAGTAATCAGCATGCATAATGCATGTTGCATATGAAGCCCGGAAGCAAGAAACGGCAAAACCGGGAAGCTGTTCTGGTATCAAGGGAGCGTACGCGTGCGTGTACATACGCGTTGTCGAGTGCGTATTTTCATTACATGTGAAGTGGGTGAAAGTTGCATGCGACACCGGTGCCGCGCGGTGCGGCAGCCATTATCGTCCAGGGTCGCCATGAAGGTGTACTTCTATTGGTGTGCGTGCCTATCTTGAACGCATGTCGTCGTCAACGTATACCTTGCCTTATTGCCTTGCCTTGTATACTCAATACTCATACTGCAAACAATGTGGCACACAAGTTTCTCGAACATTTATGTTTATCCATTTTTATCCAATCGCCTTCTGATTCACATTTTTTAGTTGAACATTAGGTACTAATTTCTTTGGATTAACGTTAATACATACTTTTCTTTCTAAGTTACTTTTATTCTTACTTTTACCTAATATTTTCTTCCTCTGACTATTCTCATTGTCACCTCCAAATAGCTTCTTATGCGAAAAACGGCTATGGATTAAATATGGGCTTTATTTATATAAATTTGAATCTTCTCATTGAATTGAATATTTGGAATATTCGGTTAAATTAATTGTTCTTATCATCGGTGCTCTTGGAGGTGCAACGCCTTCACTGGTTGGCAACCTCAAAGCCATCCCTGTGTGCCAAAAATATGCCGTGGCACTTGCCGGGTGGATGCAAAGAGCAGTCATTCTT
>WSXT02144559.1:0-10403 GCA_011762715.2 Neuroterus valhalla
TACTTATTTGGCATTGATATGCATAGAAAATTAATTTTTCTATGAAATCATTCATTTTCATCTGGAGAGCAAGAATAGTTCACATTGTAATTCTAAGAAACAACTTTTGGCATTGTTATAAACAATCTTTATCAACCAATTTACTTATTTGGCATTGATATGCATAGAAAATTAATTTTCACTCGTGGAGTGGAAGGGACGTAGGCTCCGGTCACTGAAGCAATTCATCGCAGTCATGATCTACGGCCTGGACCCTTTCTCGAGCAGGTCGGGAGCGTTTTGAATACTGCCCAATGGATCGCATGGCACGGAAACCAGGTGTGCGCGCCGTCCGTTTATTTCAATGCATCAACTGGCGTGGTATTCACCAACATACAGCCGGCTGATTTACTTTATTACTTCATTTATTATATAAACTACTATCTGTTAATTTCTCAATCGAGAGTGAATAACGTATTTGTTGTTATTCAACGCTTTCATGCACACGTTGGTGTACCATATACGCATCTTAGTTTTCTATTGCATACGTTTCATATTTTGAATGAATAGGAAGGAAATTGGGCATATCACCTTCTCGGAAGTACGCCCCATAAAACTTTTCATACATTTTGACATTCTCATCATTTATGATTGAGAAAGTATTAGAATCGTCTGAAATTTCACATCTTGAATTTTCAACGGATCTCCACGTTTCGAGACCCCTTGAAGTCGAAAATCAAGTTTTGGCGATGGTGTCTGTCTGTTGGTCTTTATGTCCGTATGTCCGTCCGGCTGTCCGGCCGTCCGTCCGTAAACACGATAACTCACGAAAAGATGGACGGATCAAATCGGCCTTCGACACACTTGTTGATTGATGCAAAAGAAAGGATGAGTTCGTTATCTAGATATTTTGGATAAAAAAATGGAAGAGGGGGAGCATTTTGAAAATTTTTTTGGACTTTCTTTCCAAGACATTAAAATTGTAAATATGGTTTTTTATATTGCATAAAAATTGGAACAATTTATCCAAATGATTTTGTTTATAAAAACAAAATTGTCAGAGTTGTGGCATTCTCAAAATTCAAAAACATAAGAGAAAATGAGAATTTTCAGCCAAATAACGCAAGATTGAAAAGAAAGTCAGAGAGAAAAAACGTTTCTTCTTTGGAGCCCTACAAGATCGTCAATACAACTTTTTGAATTTTTGCAAAAAATCGAAAATTCCAAATTTGATTGCACAAGAAAGAATCAAAAATATTTTTTGAACTCGATAACTTTTGAAAGAGTGATCATATTCGATTGTGCTTAGGTAGCCATTTTGAAGGACCAAAAAGACAAATCAAGTTTGCTAACCAGCTATTTTGGATTAGAAAAAGAAGAGGGGGAGAAGTTTGAAAATTTTTTCGGACTTTTTTTCCAAGACTAGAAAATTGTAAGTATGTCTTCTTGTAGTACGTAAAAAGTGAAACAATTTATCCGTATGATATTTTTGTATAAAAACAAAATTGTCAGAGTTGTGTCATTTTCAAAATTCAGAAATAGAAATCAAAATGCGAATTTTTAGCCAAATAACCCATGAATAAAAAGAAAGTAAGAGAGAAGAAATGTTTCTTCTGGGGAGCCTCACAAGATCATCAATACGACTTTTTGAATCATCATGAAAATTCCAATAAAAAACTTGGAAAATCCAACTTTTACTGTACAGCACATGTTCGAAAATCGAAAATTTTATTACATTCTCATCATTTATGATTTGGAGAGTATTAGCATCACCCGAAATTCCACATCTTTGATTTCCAACGGGTCTCTACATTCAAGGAGCCCCTGAAGCCGAAAATCCTGTTTTGGCGATGGTGTCTGTCTGTATGTTCGTCCGTCTGTAAACATGATAACTCACCAAAAAATAAACGGATGAAATCGGTCTTTGATACACTTGTTTCTTGTATAATAAACAGCGCATTTGATTTCTCTTGTGGAGTTATCTCAGATAATAAACCTACATATAAAAACTTCGGTCAAAAGTCGAGCGTGAAGCGCGAGTGCCACGATGAGAATGTGTACCTTAAGGCCAACAGAGCTTTGAGAAATGTAATCTCCATTTATTCAACTGAAAATAATGGCAAAAGCGATCGATATCTCGATTGATGACGTGAGCGTTGAGAAAAGTAGGCACAAAGCCCACTAGTCTGGAAAAGTGATCACGTGAGCGCTAAAGGAAAGGAGACTAACTAGACAATAACTTCAAGAGTTTTGCATAAGATGAAACCGACAAGAATCCGATTTTTCGAAAGTGCGAACCCTTAGTCCCTCCTTGAACGAAAGTATAACATTTCAAGATTACTCTGTTAAAATGTTAGATCGGAATTCGGAACGGTTTGGCCGCTGTGGCTATTTTTGCTAACGCACTTCAGCGCCCACATGTAGCTCATGCTACATGTAGGGGACAATAAGCAGCTGTTTCTCGACCTTCGCTTCGGTTGTGCTAATGTGCATTGCTGATTAGAGAAAAAAGTCTTTTGCAGCTGTGAGTATTGAAATAGTGCTATTTCTCTCTACCGCAAACTTTAACAGCGTTTTCCTCGAAAGGAAATTTTTTTTTAATTTTCCGACTTTGTGGGCATAATAACTCAGCGAAATTTAACGTATAAAAAAAGAAAAAACCACCTTTCAGAGATAATTCAATTATCTTATCCATGAACCCACTTGTTTTCTATGCAAAATTATTATTCAACCACTTATTTGCATAAGCAATAAAAAACTATTTAAAATTTTTTTTCAAAACGTTCTTATTTTTCGAAATGATCTTCCCATGCCTAGAAATGAGGTTACTAAACGAGATATACATCTTCTTAAAACAAAAAAAATCGATTCAAATGATTCAGAGACCCTCAGGAGCAATGGCGCTGCACACAAAAAGAGAAAAAAAAGTCGCATCGAGGCGAATTTGTGTACAACAATACTGCAATAAAAAAATATTTTCATGTTCATTTAAATGCAAATAATTATTAGTCCAAATTTCAAATCGAAATATTGTGCAGTTTTCTCACAAAAAGTTTCCAAAGTTTGCTTCGATTTTTCGCGATCTATATGGGGAGAAACCCCCTTAAAGGAGAAACGATTGAACTGGTGGAGGAATCTTTGTTACTCAGGGTTTTGGTTTGAATCAGGTGAAGGTAACGAGCTGCAAGTAAGAAAAAGGATGGAGTATGCAAGTAAAACAATGGGGTGAAAAGTCTTCATGAAAGATTCCTGAGGTGGGTCACGGGAGTGAGATGGAGTTGGCCAGGTTATATGCTGAGGGAAGAACTGGTGAGAGAGAAAATGGTAGTTCGGCAAGAGAAATGAGCATGGAACTTTGAAGGGAAGCTAAAGAGGGGAGAGGAAAGAAGGAAGCAAAATCGTGCGAGCGTGCATAAAGAAGATTAGGTCGAGAGAAAAGAGGAGCAATACAGGAGGCTCGAAATGGGAAGAAGAGAGACAGCGAATGAGGAATGAATGTGGTTTTCATGAAGGGAGTGTAGATTGTCAGGAAATATAATTTAAGATGTTGGTGAGACATGGAGAGGAAAGATGAAGGGAAATTATGGGATCACAGTACAACAAGTGGCATAAGATGGTCAAACGGTTCGGGGAACCAGACTACCTGACAAAATTTAAAAAGGAGAGTAAGTGGAACAGAGTGTTGAGGTTTCGGATGAGAGAGGGAAGAGAGCATGTCGATACTCGATACTGGTTGGATGAACAAGAGAAAATGTGTAGAATGTGTGGTTATGAAGTGGAGTCGTGGAAACATGTGCTGGAATTTTGTACTGGAGAAGGAGATGAAGGCAGAAGCGTAAGTGATTGTGTGAGAGGTATGCTGGATGAAAGTTGTCAGGGAGTGGAAAAGATGAGGAGACTGGAAGAACTTAAATGAATATAAAAAATAAACGTTGAAAAATCTCTGAATTACAAATATGGTAACAGGAGACGAAAACCCTGGAAGCTCGAACATGCGTACACAGGTTAACAACAATAGCCATTAGCCGGAAAAGTAGTTAAAGTTAGTTAAAGTAGTTAAAGTAGTAAAACGTTATACTTAAGTTAGAATAAGTAGTTTAAGGAACTTATGTAACTTATTGTAAAGGGAACAGAGGCCTCAAACCCGTAGCAGGGATGAGAATAAATTACACTTCATTACATTACATTAAGTTGTAGTTTTATTATGTCTTGACATAATAGAAATGCAAGGTTTTAAATTTATGCACCAGGGCATACATTTATTTCGTGTATTTTTTATTGTCTTTGATACAGTTTTACCTCGTTGGTGCACTATGTCAAACCATCGTCAAAGAGGATTTCAATAAGTTGTATTATTATTATGTCTTGACATAATAGAAATTGAAGGAATTAAATATATGCATTAGGGCATAAATTTAATTTGTGTAATTTTTATTTTCTCTGATATAGTTTTACCTCGTTCGTCTACTACGTCAAATCGACGTAAAAGAGAATCCTAATACGTTGTATTATTATTATGTCAAGGCATACATTTAATGCATCTCGCAATGGTATCCAACAGATGGCAAAAATTTGAATGCGTATACCCTTCCCTGGTGTCGAGTAGCAACAGTTGACGTCAGATTAAGATTCAATTATATCGGGTCGTGAAATTCTTGTCAACGTTCAAAATCGTTCGAAATTTCGCTTAAAATAATCGTTTTAATAATCAAAATATGATAATAGTTCTTTAGTTTTGGGACTTATATTTTGTTCATTTATGAAAGAAATTGTTAATGCTAATGAATTTTGGAATATTTATGACCTATTTATTTCCAAAAATTTTAATTCCTTATTTCTACAAAAAATTTATATTCAGTGACACAAGAAACCATCAACTTTTATGGAACTGTTGATGAGCTGTAGGCTGAGTGTGGAGCTTGAACTGAAAGTTCCTTCTGCAAGATTTCTCCAAGAGATTTTCTGTTTTGTTGAATGAGTTACTTTTACGTGTTAATGAAGAAAGGTTTTCGATAATCTATAAGTCCCATATTCAGGAATAATTTCAGATACTGTTTGATCAGTTTGATCGACTTAGCGAGATGATCGTCTTATGAGGCGATTCGAACCCATATGATGTGATGAGAAGACGATCACCATTCTCATTTTCTTCAGATTCTTGGATCGATTGTTTGATATGCATGACTACTTATATCCTATCATATATCGAATTAAATTCTACCTTTCAACTCATGTACCAAATGAGGGTTAACGACGAATTTCGGGCCTTTGGCTTTCCAAAATTTTTATTGCTTTTTTGAGATGATTTTTGTCCAATCTTTTATTGAAATAATTTGAAAGTGAACCCAAACGAACTCGACACAAAAAGAATAATTCTTTCAAATGAATCTGCGCTTGTGAAGTCGTAGATTATTGAGTTTCTGCACAGATATTCGCCTCCAAAGTGAAGAATGAGTCTTCAAACGGTCAAAGAAAATGTACCTAAACTTCTGCAAAAGACAGTTGTCATCCGTTAACTATTGTTCCAAGATCAAATACTTTGTTGAGCGGTTCGTGACTCATACTTTCCAGTTTAAAATCTCTCAGTGAAGGAATCTGCTAGTTTCGCCTAGGCATTCAGAATAGATGAATGTGGCATTTAAGGAGTCTAAAGTGTAGAATTTTCGTATGCGTTTTCGTATTTTGAACAAATTTGATGTGTGAATTTGAATAAGTTTTAGCAGTGGAATGCTTTGTAGTTATAGCTCATTTTAAATCGCAGGTTAGTCTTCAATATTTTGTGATAATAATGATGATAAAAATAGCACAAGCTCTGAGTGAAACCGCGGTAAAATACATGGCTGCACTCGAGTTGGGCTTGGGCCCCGCCGTCAAACATACAATCGACTTGGGACCTGGGTCTCCTAGTCCCTTAATGAGCTCCGGCATGGGTCCTAGTTCGAGTCCTATCCCCTCTACTTCCCTGAGTCTTGGTTGGTGAAAAGCGAGCGGTACGGGGGATCTATCACTGTCCCCTTCTGACTTATATCTTAACCTGCGACTTTTTCAGCGGAATGATATGAAAATTTTGGCAGTACACACTACATACTCACCCTTCTTAGAGCTAAGAATCGGTGGCTTCGAGTGTCTTTGCATCAGTTTTGCGTTAGTTTTTTAAGTCTTTTAAGCAAAACGAGCAATTCGTAACGGTTCCCGTTGAAGATCTAAGAAGGGTAGAGGAAACTGAAGCCAGTGACTAACACACGCAAGCTGTGTGTTAGTGACACGACCAGATACGACTCGACGTATACGTCGAGCCGTGATGCTCAGACACAGCGCCCGTGTGTTAGTCACTAGCTTCAGTTTCCGATCTGATCACACTGCGCGATACCCGGCCAGGTTCGCACTGTAGTCCACAGCGTAAGTTAGTTGTTCGTCGGCATCCCCAGTGTAAACACCTAACTTGATTCGAGGTGCGTGCAATGCATTCTCACTAAAGTGATTACTGTTACTTAAAAAATGTGTCTCAATTTACCTGCCTGGGCTTTATCATCCTGAGCTCACGTCGGGAATAATTTATCTCTTTGGAGTAGGGTGAAATCTATAGGGGATACACCATTACTATAACTTGTCACTTCCTATAACTGGTGACCCCGACGTGATTGTAAAATCTTCTCAAACCACCAGGCAGCAACACGGGGTGCCGAAGCGACGGCAACTCTTACAGCACACACCATGAAGGTTGGTTGAAATAGCAAAAATCACCATGTGCAAAACTGGTTACGGACGGGAACTTTGGGATCCACGCCGACCAGACAAGATGTCGGCAAATACATTGTAAACGAAGGACGCTGGCCTCAGCATCAAACTCAACTATGTTAAAATAAAAAATATTTTAAAAAAACATTACTACGCATCGACTTTTCATAAAAAATTACTTTCGTCATAATTGTATGTCTTTTTAGGAAACATTGTCTGTTTGTTAATTGACGGAATTTCAACAAAAAAATTCAAAACTTGTCGTTTCTTGTAATTGCACCTGGAATGGTTACTCAAAAAGATTTAAGAATTATCTTATATACCAACATATTTCACATGCTCCACGCATTATAGCGACACGCTCATTTAAATAATTCTAGCATTTTTAATATCTTTGAATAATTTCTGCACTACTGTCGGAGTAACGCGCATTTGAAAATGCCCTTCAAGGTCTAGCAGAGTTGGCCTACAAGTTCATAAGTGCTATAGGGCCCTCAAACGCTTCAGTCGCAGCAATTGGTCCCCGTTTTGACCAACCTGTACAAAGCACCTCTGCAGTCACCGTTCCGTCTTGCGCCGAAAAGCTTTCGGATATGATGGAAACTTTCTCAAAACAAATTGAGAAATTAACCAACGAGATCCGTCGCTTTCGAAACTTTAGTTCGCGTTCCAGAGCCCGGTCCAAAACTAATCGAAATAATCAAAACTCTGACGGGCGTTGCTATTATCATAGACGCTTTGGAAAGGATTCGACCAGATGCACGAAGCCTTGCACCTGTAAGGATATGCCTCCCACGGAAAACTAATAAAGCCTATATTCACTGAGACGGTTAAGATAGGCTCAATTCATTCAAAACGTCTTCATATGGAAGCCCGTAAGTCCGTTTATGTATTTCTAATAAACACCGGGTCCGATATTTCTCTTCTCCCCGCGGATGAGTCGATAACTAAACAAAACCCTAGCAACCTGGTACTGTACGCGGCCAATGAGACTCGCATTAAAACATATGACGATAAATGCATTAAATTGGACTTTAAACTGAGACGAGGTATGTCGTGGAATTCCCAAGTCGCAGCAATTCCTCACCCAATAATCGGGGCAGACGTGCTAGCATACTTTAAATTGGTAACCTACGTGCACGAGTCTCTCTTGGTTGATGCCACAACCGGCTTAAGCGTAAAAGGTTTTCTCCAAACCGCTCCGATCTTCGAAGTAAGCATGGTCAACAGCTCAGACCCGTTCTCAAAAATTCTCCTTGACTTTCCAGAAGTCACCACTTTGACGCAGGTTTCCGACATTTTCAAATGTAACGAGCAACACCGTATTATAACTACTGGTTCGACTGTTGCAGAACGTGCAAGGCGATTACAACCAGAAAAATTAAAAGTTGCGAAAGAATGATTCCGACATATGGCTTACCACCAGATCCTAATCGTACCAAGCGACGTTCCTTAAATCGCTGTTATAACCTCTTTCGGGTTATTCGAATATGTCTCAATAACATCCGGGTTGAGGAACGCGGGTCAATCATTTCAGCGCTACGCCCACCGAGCGCTAGGCCATCTGGAGTACGTTTATGTATACATCGATGATATTCTTATTGCATCCTCAAACACTGAGGAGCATGAGAAACATCTTCACATGGTGCTTCAGCGTGGTATCTCCGAACCAAGGCCACGTTCAAACAAGTTAAGAATGAACTTGCTAACACCGCTTTATTGGCTCACCCAGACGCCGACGCGGAAACCAGACTCGTCACATAAGCCTCTGATTCCGGCATGGGCGCATCCTTGGAACAAAAACTAAGTAACGTCTGGAAGCCACTAGAATTTTTCTCGCGCAAATTTACACCCGCACAACGCGTATATAGCGCATATGACCGAGAGCTGACAGCCGTCTATGAAGCGATCCGCCACTTTCGATACTTCTTGGAGGGGCAGATCTTCAAGATAGCCACAGATCATAAGCCGCTTATCTACGCGTACTCGCAAAAAGCAGAAAAAGCGTGTCAGCGTCAGCGTCATCTCTCAATTCACGACTTGTATCGAATATTTACCGGGAACAGGAAACGTCGTCGCGGATTCGATATCCAGGGTCGAAAACATCCGAATACCTACTGAAATGTTATGTTTTGAATCTCTGTCGCAATGGCATTATAAATACATTGACTCAAAATAGAGCAAGACTTATGTGATAAATTTCGCCTAAAATTTGTCAAATCAACAATCACCATTCTAGGAAACTGCCGAATAATTCATCGTGCTTTCTTCAAAAACGCACAAGCGATGCTCTAGCCTACGTATTATATAATAACTGCTGACTCATTAGGTCGCCACATAGACAAAACAATAAAAAATATCTTCGTTTGTTCCATATTTTAAACAACTTTATACTAATGTTTTATTTGTAAGTATTGAAGACTGATATTTATTATGATATCTGAAACCATGTTAAATGAAATACATTTATATTGTATATATAGAAAAAAGCAGTAGAAAAATATTCATTATTTAATTGTCAGGAATTTCAGTTATACTGTTATAAAAAACTATTACGAGAATTGTAACGAAACGCTGTTAGCGTATATGGTAAACACCTATGTTTTGTAAACCGGGAAAAACTCATTTTTATCGAATGGTGGACTAATGTCTTATAAAAAAAACTACAGTTCATTCACAAAAAAAACTGTATATTATCGAGTAGCAACAACTAAAAAAATATCTTTTTTACTAAGGGGGGAATACTATACGGTCCGCTTTGGATGATTCCAAGATCATCTATTTACTGAACGTAGTTTCGACTCTTAGTCGCAATCGCTTACTCCATGCTTTGACCGCATGTTCCCGCGCAGCGACGGGCGGAATACCTGGGCCGGTTCGCACTGTAGTCCGCAGCGCAAGTTAGTTGTTCGGCGGCAAGTTGGCATCCCCAGTGTAAACACCTAACTTGGCTCGAGATGCTTGCAATGCATTCTCAATAAAGTGATCACTGTTACTTTACAAATGTGTCTCAATTTATCTGCCTGGGCTTTATAATCCTGTGTTCACCTCGGGATTAATTTATCTTTTAGTAGTCGGATAAAAACTATAGGGGATACACGATCACTATAACTAGTCACTTTCTATATCTAGCAATTCCGTGGTTCCCTCTAATGGCAAGTCCTTGAAACTCACAAATTACATCTGGCTCCCAGTGCGCTCAGATCGGAAACTGAAGCCAGTGACTAACACACGCGCTTTGTGTGAGCGACACAGTCGGGCCGTGTTTGGCCGTGTCACTCACACACAGCGCGCGTGTGTGAGTGAGCACACTGCTGGCTCCATCTAATGACAAGTCCTGCAAACTGATATAATTTAATCTTGGAAATTGAACTCGTAGCCGATTCCACTCGAAAACGAGGAATTCTCGCGCAGCCACTGACAATGCTCGACGCTGATTCGACAGATGTTCAAAACTAGTGCGAGCATTGTGCGACACAGGAACGCCCGTGCGCGAATCAGAATATTTCGAGAAAGAAACAGCGAGGCGAACTGTATTGTCCTATATTACATGACAAGACAGGTAGTATAGTGGAAAGTATCCCCGCCTGTTCGGTTTCGGTTCGATTTCTTTGGCATCGAACTGATGGGCCTATGACAAAGCCACCGAATGCGTCCTCAGGTTGCGGATAGAGGGTCCCTGTGCC
>WSXT02144570.1:0-24444 GCA_011762715.2 Neuroterus valhalla
GACGAGATGCGTTGAATTTTACACAAATCTAATACCTTCCTTGATGAGAATGTAATAATTATATTTCAACGAAAAAAATGTGATTTCCTAACAAAATTTGTTGGGTCGAAATTTGATTTACAGTCGACAGAAAACAAAAAATGATCATATTGTTGAAAATTTCGAGCCAAAAAGAAGAATTTTTCAAAAAATATGAATTCAACAACAAAATACATCAGTTTTCAACTATAATTATGACTTTGTGATTGGAACAGTTTAAGTTTGAGTTGACGGTCGAACATTCAATAAACGGATAGCAGGACAAACAAAAATAATCGAGAAAATAAATTTATAATCATTCTTTTCCAAAGCAAATTAAGTCTCTTCCGTGATTTTTTTGTGAAACTAAAGAAAAAGTAACTTTTGACTTTTGGATATTAGTTTTACTTTTACAAAGTTGAAAAATATTGTTATGATTTAAAACCAATTTATAAAAGTTTTAATATAATATATTTAAGAAGGAACAAAAACAATGAATGATTACATGAGAAGCAGGCCTGGCACATTATGATTAGATATACTTCCTGCGTTCTTGCTACCGACAGTTACCAACATCGAAACCCGTAGTGGTTCGTGTCCATACTAAGCTTCCAGAATTTCCCTATGATGTAATAGAATCTTCTGCATGCCATCGAAAAATTTGGCGAAATTTTGAGACAAACCTCAAGAGCTTCAGTGTTTGAGGGCATATTTTGGTTGGTCCCTCCTGACTTTATTTATTTGATGCGAAGAAGATCCAAGCGTACAATAATAATTTGATGTCACATAAGATAAACAAAAAGATGAATCTATGGGAAGTTTTAGAAAGAAAATGAGTCATGTATAAAGAGCGGATTTCACGAATTTCTCGTAAACAAGTACAAGATTTTTATGGATATCATAAAAATACACCCAAAGAAACGTCATATAGAACAATCTTTGACGTCATAAGAACATACTGGAAGTCTAGCATGGACACGAACCACTACAGGTATCGATGTCGGTAACAGGAATATATGGAAAGAAAGCAGCTAGCTTATATACGGCCGCTAACAATAAGGTTCTATCACAGCGATCAAAGCAACAAGGCTCTATCCTTATCAAAATTCAGAAAGGTACTATCTCATCGAAAAATTAAAAAAGGTCTCGGCGACCAATGCAGAAAGGTTCTATCTCGGCGTCTGATGCAAAGAGGTTCTATCTCAGTGTTCCGTGCAACAAGGTTCTATCTCAGCCGTCAGAACGCTGAGATAGATCCTTTTTGCATAGGGCGCCCAGATAGAACCTTTTTGCATTGGCCGCCGAGATAGACCTTTTTTAAATTGGCCAACGAGATGGTTCCTTTTTTAATTTTGATAAAAATAGAACCTTCTTGGTTTGATTGCTGAGATAGAGCTTTATTGTTAGCGGCCGTCGATATATGCTATCATGATCGGGCTGAATGCGTAGTTGGTCCCTGGGCCATGCCACATTATCTGCCGGGCTTTCTGAGGAATAATATGACGTTCTGATTCTAACCTTTAAGTTTGCGTAATTCTTCTCAAAATTTCACATATTTTTGTGTTAACTTCTTGGATATCCCTGGCGGAATTCTTTTTTTGTGTTATACTTGTTACCAATCAAATTTACATATCATTGGATTTGGAAATACATTTTTTTGTGAACGGTCTGGGGAAGAAGCTTATATAATATAAAAAATAAAATATAAAAATAATATAATAAATATGAAAAAAGGTTTATAAGTACCAAAATCGCGGCAGTTTCTCTGAAAAAATGAAAGGTCGTTGAAAAAGAAAACACACTTATATTTTTCCTGATTTTTTGTTGAATTTTGACTTTTATGAGGAAGGTATCTTATGAGTTTCATGCGGGCTATATAATTTCTGTTGCCAGGAGAATTTTTTTCCATAAAATCGAATTTTTTAATTCTTCTTACAAGCGATAGAAATGAAAAAACTTTGAGATATAAATTTGCACGTCTGAAAACGTTGTATGCAAATTACTTCTTTCTCTTTTGCGATACTTTACATTAAGTGCGAGGGAAATCCGAAAATTAAATTTTCCAGAAAAAAATAATCCTCTTGGCCTCAGAAATGGTTTACCCCGTATAAACCTCATGGGATGATTTTTTTGTATTAGCAAAAACTTTTCAAAAATATTAGGAAGAAGAAAACAAGCGATTTTCCAAAATATATTTTGTCCATGCTATTAATTATAACAATGTTTTCTTAGAATAATGCTACAAAGTTGCGGTTTTTTCTGAAAGCCTCGACTTTTTATTCACTTTTCACAGCAAAAAATAATTAATAAGCCAATTGTAAATGTTTGTAGCTATCTTTTTTTCCTGAAATTCGTAACTTTTTATCACTTTACGATTTGATTAAAGTGATAATTAATTCATGTTAGAAAAATAATTGTTTCAACAATTTATGATCATTGCTTATCATATTTTCTTTGCCTGATAATAGAAACTCTTGGGTTTTTCTGAAATTTTTAACTTTTTGCCCACTTTTTACTTGAAGTGAGTTGATATTTAATTTAATTGGAAAAAAAATTGTTCAAACAAATTATGATTGACTTTGTGTTACCTTTTTAGTTGTGCACAAATAACAAATAAACATTAGAGAGAATCATATTTTAAATAGTATTGTATTGTTTCACGTAAATTATTTTTGTTCTTTTCCTAATTTCCAAATAAAATTAATTGAAACAAACAAGCTAAATTCATTCAGTAAAATTTGAGTTTCGCATTTTTTACTAGAATTATGGATCTTCAACGCAAAAATTGAATTTTTAAGAAAGTAGTTCAACTTTCAACCAAAGAGTAGAATTTCCGACCTAAAAATATACATTTTTAATCTAAAATATAATGATTGATATTTCGAATAAATTATTACCGCACGAAGTAAAAAAAGGGGAAAAAGTTAAAAATTTCAGAAAAAACCGTAAGTTCAAATTATTAGGCAAAGAAAATATTATGAGCAATGATAATAAATTGTTTAACCAATTATATTGCTAACATGAATAAATTATTACTTTGATCTAATCAAAAAGTGATAAAGAGTTGCAAATTGCAGAAAAACCCGTAACTTTTTAGCTCTAATTTGAGAGAAGATAGCCATAAACAATAATAATTTGTATGAACAATTATTTTGGTTGAATCAAATCAAATATTAACTTACTTCAAGTGAAAAGAGAGGAAAAACTTAAAAATTCCCGACAACCCCGCAAGTTTCTATCATTTAGCAAAGAAAATATTATTCGCAATGATAATACATTTTTAAACAATTATTTTTTTTACCAATGTAGGGCTAATATAGAAGAAGATATCTAAAAACATTTACAACTTGTCCAAACAATTATCTTCGCTAAATTAAATTATATAGGTACTTACTTAAAGTGAAAAGTGGACAAAAAGTTGAAAATTTCAGAAAAAAACCGCAACTCTGTGGCATTATTCGAAGAAAATATTGTTAGCATTATTAACGAATTGTGTAAACAGTTATTTTTGTAAAGTTTAATTGATCATTACCTCGCTTTGACTAAACGCTGAAAACAGGTTGTAAAATCCAGAAAAAACCTTGACTTGCTAACCCTTTTCTAAGAGAAAGTTGCTAAAAACAATAATAAATTGTTTAAACGATTTGAATTAACATCTTATTATCAGTATTAAGTAGTATTTCATGAATTTGAAACAATCTGCGTTGGAAAAATCGCAAAAAATCATGATTAACGCCAAAAACTCGAAAAACCCATTTTTTTACTTATGGGGGTTTTTTGGGACACTATAAAACAGACTTATGAGGGTGATATTTCGAAGTAATATTATTCGTATCTTGTGAATATTTTTGAAGAGGAATGGTGAATTTCAAACTCGATCCACCTAATGTTGAGAATTCTGAATAGAATGTACAAAAACGTCTCTTTTTCTTATGGGAAATACGTGTTAAACTTCATAGGGCTCGCGCCACCTCTAAATATTTTTGTTTTCCCAAAAAATGCGTTTATTTTTTTGTAGATCCGAACAAATTTTCAAGCGTTTTGCATAAAAATTCGAAGAAAAAAAATTTAAACCACCCTATAATGGCCGTGCATTTGAAAGAGAGACGAAAGACTAGAAGGGAAGAAAAAAGCAGCCAATCATAAGCTCACCTATAAGTGATATATATGAGCTAAGCTTCATTCGATTAGCCTATCTTGTGTTGTTCAGATGCAGATTATCCCAGGAATCGCTTTCGTTGTTCTATATTAAAAAATTAGAACAACTCCTGAAGTCAAAAATTTCCTCCTTGAAGAATTTCTCCAACAACCATACGACTAGAAATCCTCTTGACAAAATTTTCCTAAATCTATGAGTAAAACTTCTGATCTGGCAGCACTGAGTCAAAGCAGTCGTGAATCATCTAGCGGAGAGGTGTCCAACGCGTGAGCAACGGTGTAAATAACTGTCACTCGTCAATCCCCTCTCCTACCACCTTGGATGCGTTCATGCGGTGATCGCGATGTGGAAAGGGGTCCTCAGCGGCCGGGCTGTGTGAACAGTGCACGCAAGTAGGCGTGGTCAGGCGTCGGAAGCCGAAGCCCGTGATAGAACGAGGAAAGAATTCTCGATGAAGCGCTCGGAGAAGGGGAAGAAAGGAGAAGCGTGCCAACCTTGCATTGGACATCCCTGCTCTAACGTGATGTTGCATGCTGAACAACTGAAGCTCCAATTAAAAAAAAATTAAGGAAGACTTTGAGTAAAGAAATATTCAAGAACTGAAGGAATAGAAATCAAAGAGGTGCACAAAAAAATGTATATTTATAAAAATATTTCAATATCAAAAGATTAATAAAGTTCTCGAATTGAATTGTTTTAATCGTTCTAAGAGCATTTCAATGGATGTAATTCTAAGGAAAACTTCGAGGAAATGTAAACAGAATAACATCCAGTGAGAAGATCTTATCGAACTTAATCGACTATCCATCAAAAGATTTCTTCTCGCAAAAATATAGGTACATCCCATGAGAGACTACTACATCAGAATATTGATCTGTTCTGAGAGGAAAGTGGAACAAGACTGGAAGACAAGGATAAGGAATATCCTCATGAATGAGACAGGGCACGACCATTAAGCTTCGTCGTAAGAGTCGGGGGCGCTCAATGGTTGGTTAGACGGAAAGAGGGTTTCTATGACGTCAGAATAAAAATGACGTCACAGTATGCGCGTCATGGCAGCCAGGGACTAAAAATCGGGTCAGTGCACAGCTGGAACTGAAACGCCAGACACCGCTGCGCTCGTTACGGCTTTATCCAATAAATACTTATTTTACGAACCAAAAAGGCCAAGCAGTCGCCCAATTAACCCTCGGCAATTATTCTTCTTTCGGAAATTCGTTACACTTGATTTTCATTTAGTTTTTACAAAAAAAAAAAATGCTGAGACTTTCCCCTTCTTCCATTCTTTATTGTCTTTCTATACTCTATATCCCCATAAGTCTGCTAGATAGGGTCCCAAAAAACTCCATAAGTGAAAAAATGGGTGTTTCGAGTTTTTGGCGCTAATTATGATTTTTTTGCGGTTTTCTAAAGCAGATTGTTTCAAATACATGAAATACTAGTTCATACTAGTAATAAAAATAATAAGATGTTTATTTAATTCGTTTAAACAATTTATTATTGTTTTTATCAATTTCCTCTTAGAAAAGAGTTAGAAAGTCGAGGTTTTTTCTGAATGTTTCAACTTTTTCCACTTCTCACTTGCGGTAAGTAATTATTTATTTCAATTCAGAAGATATAATTGTTTGAACAAAATGTAGATGTTCATCTCTATCTTCTTCTAGAATACTACATAGTTGCGGTTTCTTCCTGCAATTTTTAGCTTTTTATCACTTTTCAATTAGATGAAAGTAATCATTGATTGATGTTAAAAAAATAAATGTTTGAACTACTCAATATCATTGCTAATAATATTTTCTTTGTTTAATGATAGAAACATGCGGTTTTTCCTGAAATTTTTAACTTTTTGCCCACTTCTCACTTGAAGTAAGTTGATATTTAGTTTGTTTCAACAAAAATAATTGTTTAAACAAATCATCATTGTTTATGGCTATCTTTTCTTGGATTAGTGCTAAAAAGTTGCGGGTTTTTCCAAACTCTTGAGCTTCTTGTCCATTTTTCACTTAGTGAGGCAATGATCAATGCGAGTTAACAAAAATGCTTGTATAATAACTTTATTATTGTTCATAAACATTTTCTCTTAGATAAGGGCTAGAAATTTGAAGTTTTTCTCTGAAATGTTTAACTTTACACTGAGTGGAATTGGAATGAAATTCAATTATTTGAATTAGAATAAATTGGTTTGATTGTTGGTTAAATTAAATTGTTTTTTATTTAAAATAAAAATGTTCTTTTTTGGAATATCAACTTCCATATTTTTTATTCAAAACTTATATTTTTATATCAAAAATTCAACTCTTCGGTTGAAAGTTAAACTCCTTTCTCAAAAATTAAATTTTAGCGTAGATCCATAATTTTGGTAGAAATTTCGAAATTCAAATTTCACTTAATGAATTCATCTTTTTGGTTTTATTTAATTTTTTTTAGCGTTGGGAAGAGAACAAATATAATTTACCTAAAACAATAGCAGTAATCTAAGAGAAGATAGCCATAAACAACAATAATTTTTCCAAACAATTATTTTTTTGATCAAATTAAATATTAACTCACTTAAAGTGAAAAGTTGTCAAAAAGTTAAAAATTTCAGAAAAAAACCGCAAGTTTCTATCATCAGGCAAAGAAAATATTATGAGCAATGATAATCAATTGTTTAAAGAATTGTTTCTTTAACATAAATTCATGATTACTTCAAACTAATTGAAAAATCATGAAAAGTTGAAAATTTCGGGAAAAAAACGTAAATATGTAATATTAATCTAGAAGAAGATAGCAATAAGCATTAACAACTTGTTTAAATAATTATTATTGGTAAATTAAATAAAATATCAACTCACTTTAAGTAAAAAAAAGGGGAAAAAGTTGAAAATTTCATAAGAAACCGCAAGTATCTAGCATAAAGCAAAAAAAAATATATGAGCAATGATAATTAATTGTTTAAAAAATTATTTTTAACATGAATTAATGATTACTTTGAACTAATTGAAAAATGATGAAAAGTTAAAAATTTCAGGAAAAAAACGCAACTATGCAGTATTAATCTAGAAGAAGATAGCTATAAACATTTCCAATTTGTTCAAACAAATTGCTAAATTAAATTAGAGAATCACTTACTTCGAGTAAGAAAAGGATAAAAAGTTGAATTTTTTAGAAAAAACTGCAACTTCGTAGCATCATCCTAAGAGAATATTGTTATAATTAATAATAAATTGTTATAACAATGATTTCTGCTAATTTTAAATGAATATTACCTCGCTTCAAATGAAACGCTGAAAACAAGTTGAAAAATTAAAAAAAACCTTGACTTTCTAACTCTTTTCTAAGAGAAAGTTGCTAAAAACAATAATAAATAAATTGTTCAAACAATCTAAATAAACATCTAATTAATAATATAAAGGAGTGTTTCATATATTTTAAACGATCTGCGTTGAAAAACCGCAAAAAAGTCATAATAAGCGCCAAAACTCGAAAAACCCATTTTTGCACTCATGGGGGTTTTCTGGGACCCTATAAAACAGACTTATGGGGATGATATTTGAAAAGTAATATTTTATTCGCATTCCGTGACTAACTGTGAAGATAAATGGCCAATTTCGAACTCGATTCGCCTAATATTGAGAATTCTCAATAAAATTTACAAAATAGTCTTTTTTTCTTACGGAAAATACGTGTTAAACTTCATGGGGCTAGCGCCACCTCTGGATATTGTTAAAAAAAATGCGTTCATTTTTTTGTGAATTCGAAAATATTTCTGGGCGTTTCACATAAAAATCCGAAGAAAAAATTTCTAATGCATTTTTAGACTACCCTACTACACATATAATGCAAACTATTTTCCAGGGGAATAATTCCTTCAAATGTTTTCAACAAAATTTAACCTTCGAACACGAAAAGATGAGTTGAGGAGAAAAAAGAAGAATTTTTGAAAAAACAGTTAAATTTTTTGCGAAAAAGATGAATTCTTAACAAAACAGATATCAAAAACTCAACTTTTTAGCAATGTCTGTGTTGGAAATTTGTCTTTTTGGTTTACTATGATTCAGTTATTCGGTTGAAAATTTATACATTTCCTTGAAAAATCCGTAATTGGAAGTGTGAATCAGTTCTACAATCATACCTTTTTTCATAATTCAGTTAGTTGGTCGGAAATTCATTATTAATGGAAAAACTCATCTTTTTGGCAAAAATTCATTTATTATGTAAGAAATTCATGTATTTTGTCGAAAAATCGTCTGTTAAGCAGATAATTAATAATTTTGGTAAAAGAACAATGCCATTGTTGGAAATTTGTTCTTTTGGTTTAGTATTGATCTTTTCGTGTAAAGATTCAGTTATTTGGTGGAAAATTTATACATTTCCTTCAAAACCCCAAGAAACTCAAGTATTTTTTCAAGAAATTTTCTTTCAAGCAGATAAATGATCTTTTTATGTGAGGATTCAGTTATTTGGTTAAAAATTCAACCATTTTATTGGAAATTCCCCCATTTTTTAGGAAAATTGATCTTTTTGATTATTGATTCAACTATTTTATTGAAAATTAGCTTTTATGGTTGAATGCAGCAGCTCACGGTTTCATACTGATTTTTTTCTGTTGAAATATGAGTTCAATGTGACTATTCTGGTTTGGATTTCATTTTGCTCATTGAGGAGTTATTACTGAAATTGAAAATTGAACTATAATATTGAAAATTGAACGATTGAATTACTGGATTACGAATTTGTACCGTTTGGTATTAATTTTCTATTCAGGAATTAGGAAAATCGGAAAATATATCCGTTTTATTGGAGATTTAACTGTTCGGTTCAAAATTCAATAATTTTCTCGGAAATTCCTTTTTCTTGCTTAAAAACTCATCTTTTGAATCGAAAATCCATTTTTCCAGCATGAACGTTAACCTATTTGTAGAAAGTTATGGTTTTGTTGGTTGGAAGTAAAACTACTTCTTTGCCAAGTCTCTTTTTATTGAGAATTTATAATTTATTAAAAAATTCTCCTTTTTGGTTAAACATTGAAATATTTTGTGGGAAGTTATGTTTATTTATTATTCAATCATTTCGCCTATTGACTCTTACATCTTCCTTGGTGAGAAGTCAACTATTTTGGAAAAAATTCATCTCTGCAGTTGAGAATTCATGCATTTTAATATAAAATTCGGATCATTTCAATCCATTGAGTTTCAGTCTCTTTCAAATTAGATTGATTCAATTTCACGATCAGAGTAAAACCTCAGAATTTTCTGTGACTTTCAAATGAATCGCATCCAATTTACTATAATCTACCCGACTTTCGGTGACACTTGAAAAATGAAATTTTCTCGATTAGAAGCTCAAGCACACTATTTAGGTGTTTGCTTTAAAGCCGATTAAACCAAAGATGATTAAATTTCAAACTCAGCTTAATTGCAAACTCGTAAGAGTTTATTGGTTATTCCAAGGTTTAACAACGCTTCAAAAGTGAAATTATGTCAGAAATCATACTTAAAATACGTCCCCAAATTACACCGTTAATATATTTTTTTAATACTCAATAGTAATTGTTAATTGTCGCTTCAGGTTCATCAAAAGCAATGGAATCGTTTTGATTAAGGAAACATATTAAGTTATGGTTACGGATTCAAAATGTTACTTTTTATTAGTTCATTTTGCAAAAGCAAAACTTGCACCAGTTTTTGTGTTACTCTTTTTCTTTCTAAATATTTTTTTATCTAACCAAAAAGTGGATTTTTCGAACAAAAAAATGTACATTTTTAACTTAATACGGGATGGATAAATTTTGTGTTTGAAAATAATTTCGGAAAACAGTTCAGGTGTCAAGTTCATTCAATTTTCAACTAAAAGATATGAATTCTCAAACAAGAAAATTGATTTTCTTCTGGAGAAAACAAATCTTCGAACAAAAACATAAATTTTCAACTTAAGAAACAAAATTGTCAGTCATATAGTTGAATCTTTACCCAAAAAAGATGAATTTTCAACTGAAATGATGAATCTTCAGAAGAAGGAATGGTCAGTTCTATTTTCAATAAAAAAAGAAATTTCCACTAGGACCGATCATTTTCTATCAGAAAAGACAAATCGTTGGAAAATTAAATGAATTTTTATTGGGAAAAGAGAAATTCTAAACAAATATTCCAAGATTCAACTAAGCAATTTGCGTTTTGAACTGAAAGTGGCACAATTAGGTTTCTAGATTGGAAATTCAATTTCCAACACAAAAAATTCAAATTTATAATAGAGTAACCAGATCAATATTTGTTTCTACAGAAAAGCTAACTTACAACAAAATGCATACATTTTTTCGGAAATATTTGAATGTTTCATGAGAAAGACTGACTCTCAAACAAAGATGGAACAGTTAAGTTTTCTACTCAAGAAGAAACTCTTCAAAAAAATAACTGCCAATGAAACAGTTCGATTTCCAACTCTGAAAAAGTAATTTAAAATTTAAAAAAATCTGCAACCAAAATAATTAATTTTAAATCAAACAGTTATATTTTGAAGAAAAAAAATTATTTTCAAGCCGCGATGATCAAATTGATACAAAAAATAACAAGAAAAGAATATTCAAGTTTTGGATCCAAAAAACTAATTTCTAACCAAAAGAGACAAATTTACAAGAAAGTAAATTCAATTTTGAAAAAAGGGTAAGTTTCCAACAAGATGAATAAATTTTGAATCAACAGTGAAATATTGAAATTTTAAATTTTTTCAAATAATTCCAAACAAGAAAAATTTTTAAGGAAGTTACTACACTTCGAACCAAAAAAATTATATTGAAAATGAATTTTTCAACTTCTAATTAATTTCCAACCACGAAGGTCTAACTTAAAGAAAAGTTTAATTTTCATTAAGATACATAAATTCAAGCCAACATAGAATATTCGAGTTTCCAGTTTGAAAAACTATTTTTTAGATCATGAGAAGATAAATCTCCAGCAAACTGATACAGTTTTGATTCAAAAATAGAATAAGTAAGTTTTCATTTAGAAATTCAATGTTCAACAAAAAAATTACAATTTCCAATAAATTAGTGAAATTTTCAGTTAGAAATGATTTCAAAACTTATGAGTTTTTAAAAGCAACAGAAATTTCTAGCATGATAGTTTAATTTTGAACCAAAAGGATGAATTTTCAACACGAAATAGAAATTAATTTTCAAATAAACTACATGAATTTTTAATACGAAGAGGAAGATATAAATATTCAGTTGGAAGAGTCCATCTTCAATAGAACGCAGGAATTTTCAACATAGCGATTAAATTTTCAACCTAATGAGTGAATTTTGAACCAAGAAGATTGAATTTCTATCCCAAAAGACACTTCACCAACAAATTACAAAAATTTTCAACAAGAATAGATAAACTTTCATCCACAAATGGAGAAGTTCGTTTTTTAATTTGAGAAAGTGATTTTCAACAAAAAAAGATCAATTTTGAATTATTAATAGAGTTAATAAATCAAATTGTTGACATCTTCTGCCAAAAGGCAAAATCAGTCAAATTCCAAACCACAAATATAAATTTCTAACAGAAGAGTTAATTTTCAACTTAATGTTCACATTTTTTCAGAATGAATACTTTCATTACTCAAAAAGAAAATTTTCAACAAAGCATTCTAATTTTTGGCAGAATACAAATTTTTACCAAAAATATGAAAAATTGTCAACAAAACCCAGAATGATAACTCTTCAACTGGAATAGTTTGATTCACGGTTGAGAAATTCCATTTCTTAAAAGAATGAAAATTCAACTTTGAAATAATTTCAACATGCCAAGTTTTCATCAAAATAGTTTAATTTAAATAAAAAACTTTTATTTTTCATTACTGAAATGAAATGGTTTTATTTGCGGTTGAAAGAACTGATTTTAAAATAAACAATTTCCAACAATGTTTTGAACAATGGAATTTATCTTTAACTGTATTGATACACTTTCAACTAAGAAATTCAACTTTCAACCAAGCAGTTGAATTTCCAATTGATGAGATTCATTCTCTAGAAAAGAGAGACAGATTGGCATCAAAGCACAAGAATCTTCAACGAAATTATTCAATTTGGGAGGGAAACAGTGAACTTTTAATCATTGATCGATTAGTTTATTTCTGAGTTAAAAAAATAATTTTCAGTCAAGAAGGAATAAAATTTCTACGAAATAATTAAATTTTCAACAAATAACTTTTAACCAAACACAGTTCAATTTTTAACTGATTAGTCAAACTTCTAAGCCACAAAGACGTGATTTTGAAAAGACGGTTGAATTTTCAATCCACAAAGAAAGATCGTCAATCTGAGAAAGAGGAATTTACAATGAAAAAGGACAAATTTGAACGAATTTGGTAAATTTCAGAACAAAAAAGGTGACTGGTTGACAAAATAGCTGAGTTTTCAACAGAATCGTCAAATTTTCAACAAATTTTTTGGATACACAAGAGGCTATCAGCCTCCTGCCAACATGCCAATAGCACGCGATATCCTTCAACGGTCATCCACCCAATCACTAACCACGCTCGCTTTGCTTAACTTCAGTTACCGAATAGGATCTGGTTCCCAAGCGTGACATAGTCAGATACCCCTATGACCCGGATTAGAAGGTCCCAACTGTATATTAAAACTTCTTTCTGATCCAAATCTGTTTTTCCTGACTTTCTTCCTTTTTTGACGATCAATTGAATATAGAAATCCGTCGCTAAGATTCTTCGGACTGAGTCTGAAAGAATTGTCGATATGTGGGAGGAAGCAGATGGTATAATAAAAGCAAACGCAGAAAAAAGGATTCTTCGAAATGGAGCTTCGAGTTTGATCTCCGATATTGCAAATACCATCAGCAAATATGTACAGAGGGGTTTGCCATATAATCCCTCTCACTTCGAAAATAGCGATTGACCTGCTTTGCACCAAATCCGTCAATCACGAAATAAAGGGAAGCGACCCTTTACCGAGAAATTGAAATGTTCATATCGACTTACTAAAGATGCCATAGAGAGTTTCAACCCCCTGGGGGTGCAAACTCGGTTTGAAAATATTGGTTTTTCATTTCGTCTCCTAATATTTGAGGTCATTCTCGAAATGTATTGTTTCCTCTAACCATCTTTTATTCCATGGTTTTCTCGACTTTTGACTTTATCCTAATCTTTTATCCGGAAAAACCCTTGGCTTTATCTTTCCTCATTTCTTCTAGTCTCTTCATCCATTTCACACCTTCACCACTTCCATCCAGTCTTCCTTTCGCTCAATCACTCATACTTCTGGTTTTCTCCTCCTACCTAGGACACCTTTCTTACACTGTTGAAAAGGTTTTTCCATCCAGTATCGACATGCTTCTGCGCTCTCTATAATTCAAAACTTTACCACTCTATTCCACTCCCCCTCCTCTTTTAACTTTCCACATTCGCTATCTCTCTCCTTCCCATTTTGAACCTTTTGTATTGGCTCTCCTCTCCCTAAGCCTAAACTCACCCAGGCATGCTTGTGCAATTTTTCTTTCCTCTCCGCTCTTTAGTTTCTCTTTAAACTTTCATGCTCTGTTCTACTGCCGAATAATCATTTTTTCTCTCCCCAGATCTTCTTTCAGCATATTTTTTGGCCAACTTCAACAAACCCCCGTGACCCTCCTGACGAGTCTTCCGCGGAGACTTTCTACTTCCTTTTGCTCCTTCTACCCCCAAATCTCTTTTCGATAGGACAAGACTGCCCATTATTGCACATCGAACATCCAAATTCTCATTCTCCAATAGTCCTTAAACCTTTTCTTTCCTATTCCCTAAACTTGTCCCATTACTCTATTGCCCGCTCTATCCTCTTTCCCACCTGCAGTCCGTTGCCACTCTCAGTTCAAAACCTAAATCCTAAGTAGCAGAATTCCTCCAGTAGTTCTACTATCTCCACAAATTTTTCTTTAATCCTTCAAACAGCTCCCCATCTATACCCTTTCTTTGCATAGCTTGTCACAACACACTCCTGTTTACTGTGTCGAACGCTGCTTTGAAATCCACAAACAAGGCCACTGGTTTCCTATCTCCCACCCCCAAATTCTTGTTCACTATATACTTTAAAATGAAAATGTTATCGGTCATCGCATTCCTTTCCTGTTTACCGTCTGGTCGTGTGAAATACTACCTTTCTCTTGTATCTGACTTGGTAACCTGTTTCAAAGCACTTTGGCATAGATTTTATAACCCATTGCCATAAGTGTGATACGTGAATAATCCTCCGCCTCTTCATACTTTGATACAGACTCTCTACATCTTCTCTCTCACTCCTCCTCCTCCTCACTTCAGAGTTTCATTCCTCACCTTTCCTATTTTTAGAAAGTAACCTTCCAATTAGTTTAGGTGTCAGTCCGTTCTATAATAAGAAGAAGAAATGCGGAGAGTGAAACAAAAGTAAGGGGTTAGGAATTGTGAGATTAGTGAGGAAGTGGTGGGAGGAGCATTACGAGCTAAGTGCGGGCAAGCGGTGACGGAGGGAGAGAAAGTGATGTAAAATGAGAATAAATGAGAAGGAGTTAGGGGTGGAGAATTTAGGCAGTGGAAAGAAAATGAGGGGAAGTGAAGGGAAATGATAGAAGGGGAAAATGAAGGTTCGGGAAGTAAAAAAAAGTAAGGGAATATAAAAACTAGTGAGTAGTAGACGTGGAAAATAATAGTGTGGATGAGAACTAAGTAAAAAGAAGAGGGAGTGGTGATAGCGGAAAGATGAGGGCAAGTAATTGGGAGGGATTAAAAAGACATTTATGACTCAAAATGCTACGAAACCGTTCCTTGCAGGCGCCTGCAGCCTCATTCGACGAACTTCCCGAATTTCGTATTCAAAATTGTTGGAATTTGAAGGATTCAGGTTTCCAATCACTGCACATAACATTGAACATTCTACAAAAGTTTGAATCGACCTTTTCCGAATGTGCAAAATACATTATTTTATATTATTTTGAATAGGATTCGGAAATAAATATCCACTAAAAACAGAGAATTTGAGTTACAAAAAATATAAGTAGCTTCTCCTACCGATTTTTCCCATTCTGAGAAGAATACCTGTTAATGTACACTCAAAGAGTGTACAACAAGTTGAGAATTCTAATTCTACAGGTGTCTATCCGTGGTATAAAGAAGAGACGTGACAGAAAATAAAAAAAAAATGAAGACGGGAAAAATGGGTTGTGGAATTGTGGTTGTGGAAGGAAAGTGAAGAGCAGGGAGGGGCAGTGATGAGGGGAAGAACCTATGAAAAGTTAGGGAAACTAGGGGAATGGGGGAGGGAGGACTAAGGGTAGGAAATCGTCAAAATAAATAAGGCTCTTAATTGTTCCGGTCTCTATCCATCGTACGGGAATAGGAGAGTGATGGAGAATGAGGAGAATTACAGGAGAGTTGGGAAAGTGGAATTCAGGAAGTGGAGAGAAAGAAAGGGAAAGTGAAGTAGACTGATAAAACGCAAAGGGAATGGATGAGAGAGAGAGTACGTTGGAGAAATAGAGGAAATGAGAGGAAGGAGGTTTGGAGATAAGGTGATAAAGAGGGAGAACAAGGGAAAGGAAGCTAAGGAAATGAGGGACGGGGAATTCAAGGGAATGAGGGGAAAGGAAGTGAAGAGGAGTAAGGGACAATAAGAGCAAGTGGAAGGGGGCAAGAAGAAACAAGGAGTAGGAAGAGAAAATGAAGGGGTGTGATGGAAGTATAAAAAATTATTTGTAAGGGGAGGCGATTTAAACGACTTTATCAATGTCCTAAAAGGTACGGAAACTTTTCAGTGGACGCCTCTCACCTTCTTTCAGTAATTGTCAAAATCTTGAATTTCGAATTTTTTAGTATAAAAGAATTTACGTTCGC
This sequence comes from Neuroterus valhalla, assembly GCA_011762715.2. Taxonomy (NCBI): domain Eukaryota; kingdom Metazoa; phylum Arthropoda; class Insecta; order Hymenoptera; family Cynipidae; genus Neuroterus; species Neuroterus valhalla. The sequence continues at coordinate 15,998 of WSXT02144570.1, forward strand.
AATTACTGGAATGAAGATGATAAAATTTTGAACGTCCAGATTCACCATTTTCTGATTATTCATTCGAAGCACTGAAAAATTCTGTATTTATGAAATATAAGATTAGATATTATGCAAAATATTGAATCAAACTTCGTGGAAACTACATAGTGCATAGTTTCTTTACATCCTCTCCTGATTCTTTCATTTTATAAAATTACGCTCTCAATCAGCAATTGAATACCAGAAAAAATATTTCCTGATGGTACATTTTTCGAAATATCAAAAAAAAAATGTACAGGAAGACATTTGCTGTGATTTGATCTATTCGGAGAGTTGAGTACGTATTTCCTCTATACGAAGACATAGAAGAAATCATATAGAACACTATCTGTCCGAAATGAAAATTCTGCCTATTATAGGCCCTTTCACATGTTCCCTTTGGGAGGCTTCTATCGATCAAATGGCAAAGACTTTTTACAATTTTCATCTTCCACGTAAGTTTAATGTCAAATAAGTATATGGGCTTCTTCCTTTAGAATAGCTGTTCTTTCATCTTGTCAACCTTTATAAGACCCGAAGGATCAATAGTTCTTTCTATATCCATTTTATCATTCCTTATACTCATCTCAAAATTCTGATGATGATTCAGACTAGTTAATTTCTAAATCAATTAACAGAAGTGATAACTTTCAATTCACGCACGTGTCCGAATCACTACCTTCAAGAAGAGGGCATGTCAACATACACTGCTATATGCTAAAATGCTCGCAGAGTCTCTTTGTGAGTGTGAGGAGCAAGGAATTGACAGAAAGCGAGCAAGCGAGAGAAGGTGGGGGAAGCGGAAGAAAAAGAGACTCAGAATGTGTTATCCTCAGAGTTGATGAAATTCATTTGCGACTCGTAATTGGACTCATTTGGGTTCCTGTTTTGATGAATTCATTTGGTAATTCTGCTCATTTCTTCACTCTCTCCGAGTTTCCATGCCGAGTACTGGAAATAAAAATAGCTTTATAAAGCAATACCATCATTGGTCAATCCTTTAAGATTTATGGGGTAATCCTTGCTCTTTATTTTAAACCATGGACCAACGTTGAGCCGATGAAATGCTATTAATAACAAAGACTAATTATCCTCGAATGGGATTCTTTCTCTAGTGGTATCCATTCTACTTTTTCAAAAAGGATTTATTTGTCTCATTAATGTTCCGCCTTTCTTTTTCAAAATGACAGAGCTGCTACACAGTCACTTGACAAGTTTTCTATTACTTTCCAGTTACTTCTTAGGGAGGAAGTCTTCTTTTTTATAAGGTGTCACCTAAGGGATTACATAACTTCCGTTCTTTTACATTTTTCTGCAAAACTTCCTTACTTGTGCTTTTCATTCTCTTACTCCTAAACTCCTTTGCTATTTTTCTTTCACTCCTCTAGCATTCTCTAACTCTTCCATCTATTCTTCTCCCAGTCTCTCTTCCCTTAAGATGTTCTTTACATTCTCTTGCCATCCTCCGCTTTCATCGATTTCTCTCATACCACAATCACATACATGCTTCCATGTCTCCCTTGCTCATTCGCATACTCTGAATCTTCCTCCTCTATCCTTCTCTCAATAAAATGCTTCTTCAGAATTTGAGTTGTCTCTTAGGAGATTTACATCCAAAAATTGGTTCCATAACTTTAAATTTCTATTCTCCATCTAGTTTTTTTTTGTTCATATCCTTTTCCCTTCCTCATCTTATCCTCTTTCTAGATATTTTGCAATCCTTTCGTTCTTACTACCTTGTACCATTTATTGTATTTTCATCCCCCTATCCTCCCCTATCTGTATGCTACTTGCACTTCTTGATCTCTTTCTTCGAATTTCTCATATTCCTTTTTCTTTCTGATCCTATCTTACGCTCTCCGAAAGAATCTATCCTTCCTTATCACCAATGCTTTTATTCCTATGCCCCATTTCCTCTTTCTTTTAACTCCTTGTTATACTTTCTTCTTAACTCTCCTTCCTCTTCCTCTTTTAGTTTTTCTCTGGATTTCCGAAACCCCCTTCCTGCCTTCACTCTCTATTTACCCCTCTGGGCCTCCTTTCTTACTAAATAACCAGGCGTCCCCGACTCTACTTCTAATATCCATCTTATGTATCTCTTTTGTGACTTCTCTATCCTTTTTCCCTCTTTCATCCCCATGTCTCTGCCCCGTGGCTCTATACAGGTAATGCAAGCATATCAACAACCTCATTCACCTCTTCCAATCCTTCTTGGTACCTTCTCTTCCCTATTCCGCATCTGTTTCATTACTCCTGTTCCTTTCTGATCCTTTCCCTGATATGCGTTTAATGTTCCACATTCTCTCGCACGATGGAATAAAGATATTTGAACTGTTACTTCCCTTAACTTTTGACCTTCCCATCTCAATATACACTTTTTCTCTCTTTCTTATTATTCCTATCCGCTCCCTTCTCTAAACCTTTCTTATACTACTACCGCATATATATCTTCTATAATGTCTTCCACCACTCACCATTGGTACCACTATTTCTTCTCTCCATATTTCTGGCCACCCTTCCCTTCTCCATACCCCACTGCATAATATCCAGGGTCACTTCTTTTAGTTCTTTGTCCTAATGACCCAATCGCCTTATCTATTTCTTACCTCACGATATTCCCTTCTTCGTCGTTTTCCCACTCCTTTTTCTTTGTTCACTAAAAAATTCACTATTAGTTTTGTTTTGATGGAAAAGATCATTCAAGTCAAATCTCTTCATCTATGTTCGAGCGCGCCTAGGCCGCGCGTCGCGTCGGTCGGATCTCGCGCTGCGCACTTGATCAATACATTCTCCTCTAATTTGTTCAAAACTTCTGAGTTATATTTGCAATTTGTATTTAAATGAAAAAGTTCAATGAATGTATTCATAGTTCAAATTTAGAAATTTAGTGATTGCAAAATCTCTTTTGCATCTCTTTTGAAGTGTCTCGCGCTTCGCACTCGGTTAGAGCATCTCAAAATCGCAAAAAGGTCTATATTCTGTTAACTCCATTTTATTGAATTCGAGTTATAATAAAATTTCTACCATTATTTGTTCAAATAATTATATTTCTCAGGTATTAGATTAGCTGATCTTATTTTTGATCATTAACTTCTTTTCAGCAACACAAACAAAACTCTCCTTGTATTTTTTATAGATGAGAAAATATTTTCTTTACTATAATACTTTTAACTATACTCTAATCTGTTATTTATAGATTTGGACATAATCACGATTAAAACTATTGCGTTTGACTGGAAATTATGAAGTAGAACCGCTTAACGTTCAATTTTATATTGTATTGATTTCCCAGGAATTTGAAATTTTTTATTTCGTGTATCAACAATAAACAACACAATTATAATAGAATGAAAAAATTATACATGTATGGAAATGTGTCGGTCCATTAACTAACTTACGATGTCTCATGTTTGAAACTTATGGGACTTACGCCTAATTATAATTCTTCGTCCTATATTAAACATGTTATTTGCAATAAAAGAATACTGAAGTCATTCTTCGAGATAAAAACCATCTCATCTCCTGAGTTGGACTCAATTAGACACAGTATACAAAATATAATCAAGATCAGTCAAGTGGCTTGGAAGTTTTGTGTCGACAAACATCGCGGGCGTCTCATGGAAAATTAATAGGAGGCGAATTTTTGTAACCTGTCAAGTTGAGAGAAAGTAACGTTACAAAGTTAGATAATATTCAGTTGAATTTACTACGTACTTAGAAAAAAAAATTTTCGACCAAGAATATAAATATTCTATTCTTGGTTGAAAATTGATTTTTTTTTTGTTGAAATATATCGTTTTCTGTCAAAAATTCAATAATATGGTTGAAAACTCATGCATTTTGTTTCAAAATCGTCTTCTTCGACACAAATTTATTCTTTTAGGCTAGAAATTTACCCTTTTTGGTTAAAAATTCAGGTGGTTGAAAATCAGTCTATTTTTGTTGAAGATTAAATTAAGAGGGTCGTCTGGTTACGCGCTCGATTTTCGAGCGTATTTTTGAGGATCGACTGGAAAATAACTTAGCATGATACGGAGATGCAAATTTTTGAAATAGTTTTGTACACCTTCTGTCAGAAAATTAATATATTGTAATTATTTATTCATTGACAATTGTGTCCTTGGGATAACCTCAACCGCGCCGCTATAAAAAAATTGTACCCGATTTTGTGTCAAGCTTTCTTAATTTTGGCTCGATGAATCTAAAAAAAATGGTATATTCTTCATAACTTTGGCTATGGTCTAACACTAGTTTCTTTAATCTGAGTCGAAAATCCTCAAAATTGTGGATGTTTCTTTCCAAAAAAGCTCGTGTCGGGCAATAGCGACACTTCTGTCGAACAATTTCAAATTTATAAACAAACAATATATCAAATACTCTAGTCAGACCTTGCCAACACTTTTGTTTTGGGTTAACTCCTTTATAGGGTACATTTCTAGAATCACAAAGGTTCGAAATATGTAAAAAGAAAATCAATTTTTTGAAACCGCTTAAGAAGATGCCCCTCAATTCCGAAAAAACCTGTTTTGTTAGGAATTCGTGCTTCTGCATTAAAACTTATCCTCAGTAGTGAAAAAGCACCTTTTGTGGTTCGAAGGGTTTTTTTTTGCTGAAAATACATTGTTTTTGAAATTCATATCTCTGGTTGAAAATTGAAAAATTTTATTGAAATCAAACTAATTGTTTAAATATTTTTGAATTGAAAGTTCAACTGTTTATGAAGGATCCGTCTTCTCGACGTCCATTAAGGGGAAAAATAGGCTTATTGGTCCTAACATTCAACTTTTTCTTCAGAATTTTAGTTATAAATGTTTAGAAAATGTATATATTCTGTTAATAATTCGTCTTTTTACTTTGAAAGCTTTGTATTGTTTTCAAAATCGGAGAACAAAATTGGAGAAATCGTTCTTTGGTATAAAATTCAACTATTTAGGTAAAACTTTAATTCTTCTGATGGAATGATCGAAATTCATTTTGTTGGTTGAAAAATAAACTCCTTCGTTGAAATTTCAACATTATGCGTTAAAAATCGAACTGTCTCCTGCAAATTTCTTCTTTGCGGCTCGAAGATTTATGCAATTTGTTGAAACCCCATTTCTCTTTGTAGAAGTATTATATTTATTATAGAAAAATAAACTTCTGAGGTAAAAATTGGATTGTTTGGTCAAAATTCCAATAATTCAAAATTGTCAAAACTTCAATTTTTATGGTGAAATTTACCTCACATGGTTAAAAATAAACTTTCATAAAAGTCAACTGTTTGTTTATTATTCTTTCCAATCAGGAATCTAAGTTTTTAATGAAAATGAAAATAAATAAAAAGGATTATATATATACATATATATATTATTATTTATATTATTTCTAATAATATAAATATTGAAGATTTTTTGTTTGAGAATTATATTTTCAGATTAAAAATTCATCTGTTCTGTAGAAGATTGGTCTTTTTGACGTCCATTGAGTGGAGAATTAGGCCTATCAGTTCTACAATTAAACCCACTTGCTCAGGGATAAGGAGGAACTACAGTTTAAGGTGGGTTCTGAGCCATCAAGAGCACTAGTTACTTAATACTCAGAGAACCAAAAGAACTCTGAAGGTGCGGGACTCACGACTTTGTAACATTTAACTATTCCCACAACTTTTGATAAATAACCTTAAAATCGGTTTCTTGTAACTGTTTGGTTTAACTAATGAAGAAATAAGATCAAGTAATTTTGTTTAAAGTGAAACCATTTCATTTTTGGTTGAAGATTTATCCTTCAGAAGTTGATATTTCAATAACATGGTTGAAAATTAATGTATTCTGTCGAAAATACCTCTTTTAAAATTGTATCCAACCAATTGAGAATTCGTTTCTTATTGTTGCATTTTTTATTAAAAAATCAATGATTTATCTGTTTGGTAAGAATTGCCTGCATTCTTTCAAATCGAATAACAAAAATGGAAAATTTGTCCTACGGTATAGGAAATTCTACTTTTTCGTTGAAAGTTTCATTTTTATGTTCCAATCATATTTTTGTATAAAAAATTTTACTGTTTAGCTCTAAATTCTTCCTTGCTGAATGGGATTTCACCTCTCTTAGTTAAAAATGAACGTTTTCTTTGGAAAATAAAATTACTTGTAGGTAAATAAATCTTCTTAGTAAAGAATTTATGATTCGGTTGAAAATCCAGTCATTTGATTAAGTTCATTTTTTGGTCTTAAATTTAGTTTTTTTGTTGAAAATTCGTCCATTTAAATTAAAAATTCATCTTTAACGGCAAAAGTTTTGTCTTTTCACGTTGAAAATCAATCTTACACTGTTTAAAATTACATTTTTTGGTAAAAAATATCAACTTCGAGTATCGGTATTAAAAAAACTGAATGTGTTTTGCGATTTTTCTAAAAATACTGAATAACTAATCACTATCAAGGACTGTCCGTACAACCGCCGTCACATCAACCAAGAAAGCTCCTAATTTCAAAGATTTCTCTTTACTTTTGAAAAATGAATTGAAGAGTATTTAAATATACTTTTGGTTTATTCCTTGTAAAAGTAAAATCTGTTTAAGGATGTATACTACAAATTTTAAAAAAGGCTTCTAAGCGTGGTTTAGAAAAAAATATTTCTGGGTAAAATCGTACATCTAGGAATAGCTATTTGAAGTTTTATTTTCTGCCTTTCCTTTAAATAAAAGTTACAATTCTTATAAATTCCTGATGATCAAGGTCTTATTTCATTTTCTCAACGATCCTCTGGAATTCTATCTGGTTGGATTCTATTTTGAAAAACCGATTGAGGAATCATGTATTTATCATTTTTGCAAACAATCGTAGTTAATTTGAATAAAAGCCACTCAAATAGAATTGTGGAGAATCCTTTTCAGAGAAATATTTGAAGCCTTTATTTATTTTGTCGCGATAATTGTTTTTCCAATTCATGATACATACAAATCCTCTTTTAAATAAGTTCTAACTCTAAGTTTAAAGAAAGTCTTCAAATAAATAATTAAAAAACTGATAATTTTTTTAACTTTAGGTAGTAAGAACGTCAATAAAATGGCATGTAGTTGCAGTGAACTACATTTGGATCATCAATGTCCTTTATTTCGAACAGATGGAGTTAAAATATACAGATTTCCGGTTCACTGCGAGAGAAAAGCGAGTGCAAAACCTCGGAACGAAAGCTAGTGGAATGGGTATTTGGTTCGCTAGAATTTCGGTATAAATCCATTATTTCGATTTGTGGTTTCTCCCAATATACTCGGGAGTGCTTTTGAATAAATAAAACTCTTAATAATAGCAAATTGAGAAGAAAAATATAACTGTTTAGATAACGATTATGAAATACAAAATTTTTAATTGTAAAGGAAAAAACTGCAAAAGAAAATTATATCTGATCTAGATTCGTTTACAGAGAATGCCTTAATTGAAGAGAACGTTCCATTTTCTAAAAACTGAATTTTTTTATTTTTTACTGCATCTCGAATTTTGAATTGTTCCTCTAAACTTTTTTAATTTTCCACTTTTTATTTTGTATTTGATTTTTGTTCATTTTGTGTGATCCTCATAGATAAGCACGTCGTTTCTATGAGGGTAATTTTTCTTTCTTATTGAACAAAAACAAATTTTTCTCAATGTTTTTGGTCATAAATTTTCAAAATACCCTTCCAATCTTGAAGAAATAAATTAAATTATATTAAAATAATTATTGGAATTATTTATTGCAGAATTTCATTCAAGTCTCTGTACAATTTTATGTTGATAAAATTTATATGAAATGAAGCCCACAGGAGAGCTGATTTATGAAAGTAGTTACAGTCGAATTTGGCCAGACCAAATGGAAATTATGGTTCCTGCAAGAGGAAGTTTTTCATTCTCTCGCTTAAGCGGCTTTCTTTTAATCTCCAGGCGTTTTTCCAACCGAAAAAGCTTCGCGCATTTACTGCAGTCGTCATTTTTTATACAAAACGACATTTATATGAGGAAAAATGGACCTTCAAGGAAAAAGTGGAACGAAAAGTCCAGCTCTTAGAGGCTTTATGATCATTCTTTAATTTTTTGTCTAACTTTCTGAATATGTTGCTTTTATTTTTATTCCTATATAAATTATGTTCCACAAGGCGACGCCTACTAGCAATGGAGTACTATCTCAGCGGACAGAGCAATATAGTCCTATCCCTTCGGTCAGTGCAATGAAGAACTATCTCGCCCGTCAAACTAATACTTTCAAGTTATACTCGTGTATTTTTTTTCGAATAGCTTATGGCTTATTACCGTCCGTACAAAAAACAATTCAAAAGAATTTTTTGGTGAAAACTAATCCTTTTATGGTAAAAAATCTGCCCGCTGCGCGGGCACATTCTCATCGCGCGCTTCGCGCGCAGCTCGCTTCGCTCGCAAGTTTGAGCGCGCCTGCGGCGCGCGCCTATCGGATCTCGC
>WSXT02144571.1:0-10403 GCA_011762715.2 Neuroterus valhalla
CCCTCAATGAGCCCTTAATTCTGGCATAGGGTAGAAATTTTTTGGATAAAGTGGTACTGCCAGCTTTACCCACCTTCTGAGCGAGGCCACCTAACTGCGAAGACAGTCTCAGGATGATTGGAGGATGAAAACATGGATGTTTGATGTGCTGGTGTGGGCACAGTCCTGTGGTATTATTTTGAATTCCAATGCTTATTAGCAAAATATATAATTTACTAGCTGTGCCCTGTGACGGCGGCTTCGCCGCCTCGGAGAAATATACGAATGGCAGTGGTGCCCTCTGTCGAAAATTGTTCGTACCATTTCAGAACTTTTCCGTCGACCTTAGCCTGGTAAGGAAGACTGCCAGATGGTACAGTAGTTGAGGCTCACTTTGCTGTGCAAAGAGGCCCGTGTCGTCCACTTTGCCCAGCGGCGACCTGGCATATGAGACGTACGTGTTTGAAACGTTGAAAACGGAAAAAATCCACCGTTCAAAATAATCAGTAATTCGAGGTTTTAACAATCCAGAATTTTCATGCAGTCGGGAATCTCACAATTTTGGAGATTCCCTTTCAAAAATATTTTCTCCTTCGAGAAATTTACAATGTCTGGAATTTTATCATTCGGAATTTCTCAAATCCATGAAATCATAAGCTGTGCTAGTGTGTCCTATTTTGAGAAATACGAAATGAAGTTTTATTTTTATAGTCATTGAAGTTCAAGAATTTCGAAATCAGGAGAAAAAGTGTCCCTTCCTGCACACATACCCTGGACAGCTTCAAGTCACCCCTATGTCATATGTCAAAAATCATTTTCTAAGACCTCACACTTTCTTTCTCCCCTTCCACCCTCAAGTCTCCACCTCATAGCACAAGACCACTCAGACGAGCACATCCAACATCAATACCCTCATCCTTAAATCATCTCTTTTCTGTACCCCACACTTATCTTTTTATTTTACTAGCGCATTCTAACTTTTTCCTCCACTTGCAGTTGGTTGCCCCCCCCCCCCACTTTCTCCGCCCCTCCCTTTCTTCCTATCTCTTATGTATTCTTAAAAGCCTTCCATCAAGAAATTCATTCCTCTTCCGTCCTCTGCTTAAAGTACGACATTATCCGTAAATGCTAAAGAGTAAATGTTACTGCTACCTAGGATCGTGCCTCCTGCCCCTTTCTCCTTAAACTTATTCCTTTCCTGACGCGCGTCTGGTTTTGTGGAATACTTCCTTCTTCTTTCACCTGTATTTCTAACGTTTCCCTTAGAATTTCCCCTCATTTTATATCTTGCCGACGTGATTGCGATTCCTCTATATTCCTTTCTTTTTTGGGATTCATAAATAGACAATTATTCAGGGTTAAATGTCTTCACTTTCCCCTAACTTTCCCCTGACGAATTCTCGATTTTCCCTGGCTGAAGATATTCGAATAATATAATTATAATCTTGAAAGATTTTGTACATAGGACTTTTAAAAACGGGAGGAATGATTTTCAACTCAAATTCCTAAAATGCAATTAATTTATTCTTCATACAAAAGATTAAATTATCAACTAAACATATAATAATTCAAAAGATGCAGAGCTGTTTGAGCTATAAACATACAATAGTTCGAGTATAATCTGAAAAATTTTAATTTCAAATAAGAAAATGTTGAATCCAAATAGAAATTACGAATTTTCGCCAGAATAGTATAACCTTCAGAGGGAGCAGATCAATTTCGAACCATTAAGGTAAACTTTTATTCCACAAATCAATTTTCTTTTTTTAGTATGAATTTTTATCTTTCAGAACATTGTGTGTAACAATTAAATTAGACACGGGAATATCATTTATTAGAGCATGACACAATTCAGGTGATAGTTACAGTAGGGATTTAAGAGATTCTTCTTAAGACTCGTTAAAAAATATTATAGGTACTTGTGATGTTGGTAGGTGCATCATCCATTTCGGGTTTATGAATGGCTGGGTTGCTGTTCAACGCGAAGGTACGAGCAGGGTACGAGTTCATTCTTAAAATTTAGAAGCGAACGGTTACATAAAGCAATTGGTCAGCTCATGCTTTAAATGAACCTTGTTTATTACAAATACTTGGTTTAGGCACACGATAATACGCATGTTTTGTATAGAGAATAAAAAAAAGAAGTCTAAGCGATTTTCAAGGACTATATTTAATAATGAAAATGAGAATGCAAGAGGGGAATCGAATATAATTGCAGAAGCAAGACAGGGTCAACTCCTGTAATTAAAAAACGAAAATGCCGAACGATTCAGAAGAGAATGAGATATTTTTTTTGGAATAAGTAAGGAAGACCTAAAATGGAGTACAAGTTATTATTTATTCAGAATACATGATTATGATTAGATTGTTTAATTATCGTTACAGAGACAAGAAAGCAAAGATACTTGTCAAAAAAACAAGGGATAAAATAAAAGTCAAAGGAAACACGATAATGAAAAATGAGTTTGAAACGGGAATAAGGCATTATCTAAAGCATACATTGAGAAAACTTCGAGAAGGAGTACTATTACGAAATTTTCCAGAATAAATCATTCTGGAGGTAAAGTAGTATAGGCTCCAGGGAGAGAAGTGAGAGAGATGATGAATGACTCTTTCAAGAAAATATAATAAGGTCAAGTCAGAAGGCACAGAAACGTGACACGAAAGATAATTATAAGATAATATTGATGTGGGTCTCGATGTATTCCTTTACCTCTTTAGTTGGAATTTTATACAGACTTCCCATATACAAATTTTCATTTGGCCATGGCATCCAAATGAATAAGTTGTAAAAGCCTTCAACCCTGCCTCTTTTATCCTCGGGGTCTGATTCGACCACAGAAAATCCTAGGGCATGCCACGGTGGGCTATTCTCTATATTTATCACAGCGAACTTTGGACCATGACGAACAATATCATGAAATCTGTTCGGATTGACTGGGGTGAGAATCGATTCATAGTCTTTCTCGTCGGTTCGGAAATAGAAAAACATTTCCCTTGGTTTCATATCTTCAGGGTTTAGCCAGATAGGAAATGGTGCACCTTTAAGAAGTTGGAGATGTCCCGTATACATAGAGCCATCCTCCATTGTCACGATAAGGTTTCCTCGAGGTAGATTATACTTGTGTCCACCTGAACCTGGGTTTTTAACAAGGAATAGAAATTAATAGAGTATATTTTCACCAGTTACCCATACTCTCTTTTACGCGTTTTTTTTCGGGATACAGGTTTGCGTTTATGACACAAAACTATTGATATATTTCTAACCTGTGAAAAAATCTTTTTTTCTTCCCTGGGATCCGAGCCCAGGTCTTCAGATTTATCTTATAATGATCGAACTAAATCCATTTTTTACAAACCCCTGCTAGAGAATTTCGAGTGTAACTCCTATAAGCGCGTGAATAAATAAACGTTTTTCTTTTGAAGAAGATACTTTTTAACAAAAAAGATAAATTTTCGAAGAAGCATGTAACAGTTGATATGCTAACCAAGGATGTTTCAATTCGGAACAGAAGGCAGCCTATTCAACCAGAAAATAACCTAAATTATCAACCATATGGAAACATTGTATTCCTGGCTGAGACGCCTACAGAATATTCTTTCGCGTATTCAAACGCTTTCTATTGTTGGATTTTGGCTTTCAAAAATAATGATATAATGCACTCACGATTAAATTGGATGAACCACACAGACGTAAGGAGTATGATGGCCGAAGTGGGTTTCATTTCGCCGGAAAAACAGATCTTACTGATAAATCAGGGAAGTAGTCTTGATTCTTGAAGAATTTATTCTGGAGTGGGACTCAGGAATGACGCATTTATTCCAACCTCGAGATAAATTCAAGGTTACACCTGGTGTAAAAACAAAGATTAGAATCATTCTCCTTATCGCCATTTGTTTTATATTCGGAAACGCAAACAGAAAAACTAATGGAATGATTCGGAGGTATCTTTCTCAAAAAATGAACCTTTTAATACATCTTTCGTAATTTGAAAACTGTTGATGACATGCCCAGAGCGTTGCATCGAACTTAATTCTCATGCATTTGATCACGACTCTCAAGGCACTCACCATTGACTCCGCTCAGTTCCTGAAAAAAATGGCAATCATCTTCTCGGAAAAACAAATCCAGACACCAATGCCTTGATATACCATTTTTCCGTAGCGGATTTTATTTCTCGTCCTTTTTCCAGATTGTTTATAAATTTGATTTTAAATGTGATTTAAACTGGACAATAATATGGACTCTTCGCATCATAGTTTTCCACTTGAAAAACATTTCAGCATTACCATGATACGGAGTACTGAAGTTTCAACAATCTTGAAGATAGAGCGTTTATGATAGTAATTAGGAAATATGGAATTGAAAGATTCAATTATTTCAAAATCAGAATTTAGGGTTTGCTTTTCTGAAAGGCTGCTAGCATCATCAGTGCACAAAAATGAGCAGACTAGTCTATTTCCACAGTTCGGCTAGTCGTCCGGTAAAAACTTCTAATAATGCAATATTGGTTTATGAAATTATTATCCTGCGCCTACGAGACTTGGGAAAAAGGGAAGGTGTGTAGTCTGCATTATTTCTGTTATCAGTCACAGCGTTGACTTCCACCCCCTATGAGACTTGAAAATGGCGATGGTATCAGTCCTACTTTAATGAGGGATGTGTTCTTTTGGCAAGAAAATCAAACAAGTTGATCGAAATTTTTGTTCTTTTTTGACTGAGAAATCTATTTTGGTATACGGGTCAACATTTTCTTGAATATTTTTTTTTTTTGTTAGAAATCAACCTATTCCATTAAAAATTAACCAGTTTTGTTACAAAATCATCCCTTTTGGTTGACAATTGAACTATTTTGTTTAAAATTGATCCTTTCCTGTTAAAAATTGTACGATTTCAGTGGAAAATTGTATTGCTCGGTTGAGCATTCGTCTTTTTGTTCCAGAAATTCATCTTTATTCATCAAAAATGCTACTGTTTGCAAAAGATTTTTTCTTTCTTGGTTGAAAACTTGACATTTTGGTTAAAGATTTACCACTTCCGCAGAAAATTCATCTTTGTGGCCTTGAAATGCTGTAAAGCTAGTAGTAAAGTAGTAGTAAAGTAGTAGTAGTAGTAAAGCTAGTAAAATCTGTCTTGACGTTGATACTCTCAATGTCTCCAAATTTGCTAAAGTATTCGCGGAGCTCCTTGTCTGTGGTTCCTCAGCTGAGGGCATCAACGAATAGTTTCCTGTCTTCCTGGGACTCTTGGGTATCACCATTTTCAGTGGCGTCTCCGCTTCCATTTCCTCTCAATTGTAGAAATTGGAGGTAAGCGCTTTTCGGAACTCTATCCAAATCCGGATATTAAGCTTCAGGTTTGAATTCCCAGAAATGCAAAATTCCTAGAATTCAGCTCGCAACGGCTTCTCGCCGCATTCCAGTGGAAGGAAAGATCAGCCAACAAACCAGAAGATCCGACTCTCCCCACTTGTACGCGCACGAGATCCTTTGCGAGTTTTTCTTTTGCCGAAAAATGACAGTAATTAAACAAACAATGAAGCATAGCTAAGAATACTGAGTATAAAAAAGAAATGCAGTGGTTGCTGTAGTGATTGAGTAATGTTGCATCTCACACTTGTTGCAAAACTCTTTGACATCGTGTGATGTGAAAGCAGTTCTCCTATCAGTGGATTTGTTCAATCTGCTCAGTTGTTTCTCGAAATGCAAAGTGTCCAACTCCATGCGATCTTTTAATGACTTCGTCGCGCACCCCTTACGTCAATTTCGACACAACGAGCTTCGCTGACCGTTTACTTAAAAAAAACTATTCTATCCTCGAGAACGTAATTTTCGTATTCGCCCAACTCTTCAAGTTGTCGGATGGCTCTGAAACCATTGTCGTGTTTTTGCGCTCGCTTCAAACGTACCGAAAAGGCATCTCAAACGACTAAGATGCAGTGCTTCCTACTCAACGTGTTCTACTCAACCCAGCGCGCGAGTCTCGCTTTAACATCCTTGCTGTTCAGCATCATTTGAAAGGCGTCGCAATCCATGACTCTTTTTAATCTTGTACCTTCAAGACAAATCCTGAATATTTCTGCCTCCTTCACAATCGCGAGAGCTTCTTATTCATAACTGTAGTATTTTTTCCGTATACGTAGTTTTCCTGCTCATATAATAAACAGGCTGCATGCACTTATCAATCGGGCATTCTTACATAGGCACTGCCGCATACCCATGCTTTGATGCATTTGTATGCTACTCTGATCGTTTTCCGCGGACGTACATCTGCAGTACCAGCTCATTTTCCAGCGCGTTTCTCAGTGGAACAGAAGCTTTTTTCTGAACCACGCCAAAAACGAACCTCGTGTTTTTCTTTAACAAGTCGCTTAATGGTCGTGCTATTTTGGCGTACCCGCGAATAAATTTTATAAAATGTCATGAAAGTCCAAGCATTTTCCGCAACTGTGTCACGGTTTTCTATGGAGGATAGTTAACGATTATCCTCGATTATCGCTGGCGTGATCGTACGCTCCTTCACGATAAAACCTAGAAATTCAAACTTTCGTTGCAGAAGCACTTTTTCCAGTTGAACTTGAGTCCGTATCCTCTCGCTCTGTTTAAAACCAGTTCTAATCTTTCAATTGCTTGCTCCTTGTTCTCGAGTTAGGTCTTCAAAAATTGTAGTAATATACTCTTGAAAAATTACGGGTGAATTATAGAATCCGAACAAAGCTACGTCCACGTGGAAAATTCATCAACTAAGTCTGGAGTTAAGTGTACCTTTGAATTTACTGTCGCCTTAACTGAATCTTTAATAATTGGCAACGGATAATGCTCTTTCTCGACTCTCGTCGATCTGTCGCTTGACTCTTTTACTCGTATTTTCAGTTTCAGCGGCGACTCTTCTGGTTCCATCGTTGCATAGTTTCAAATCAATTCTCTTACCCTTTCATGGTACTTTTGAAGCACTTTATTGATGACAATATCGATGACGCCCCCAGCTTCCTGTTGAACCAACTGCACACAGTCCTGTCCGATGATCGGGGTCAGGACAGGTCCGTCGCGCTGCAGCGCGATTTCCGCAAAATCGAGTAGTGGGTCACCTATGAAAACAAGCGACTGTAGCGTTTCCTTTAGCACTACGAGGCAGGTAAGATTGTAAACTGTCTCGCCTATAGTGGTCGGAATTGCTACGCTGCCGCACGGGAGGGTAAGGCCTCTGGCCCTCTATATGCACTCGCTTTGTGCCCTTAGCTTGTAGCCATTTTTGGCGTTGAAATTTTTGAACATGTCTTCACCCAGCACGTTTTTGTCCGCACTCCTGTCCCATTGCCACTCAGCTAACACTTTGACGATTACTGCTTGCAAGCGACTTCTTTGGTCGCCACCGACAAGAATATGATGAGCCTTCGGCGCATTTGACTGCTGCGCGCTCATCTTCGTCAGCTCCGAGCTTTGTCGCGAAAAGTGACCAGACTTATCTTCGAATCCTCCGACTTCCCGTCTTTGAGCTCCACGCTATGTGTTTTAGCGTGCCCAATTAATTGAGAATTGAACAAATCATTTGGAGCATTATTTGAATAATAAAAATCATGCGGAGATGTAAGTTTTATTGTGGTATTCGATTGCTCGGAATTTCCAACTTTTCCGAGACAATAAGGAGGCTATAATTCTGGTGAACATGTGAATATTGTTAAATATGACGTCATTCTCACTAAGATGGTTTGGTTATTCATGGTAATTTTACAGGAAAATATGGTGAATCACCCGAAATTCAATTTTGGCAATTTTCATGAATTTCCGGAAATTTGTGGAAATTTTCAGTAATTCATGGTAATTTTACAGTTAATTCATGGTGATTTACCATGAATCACCCAAAATTCAATTTGGAAGATTTCTGTATGTTTCCGAAAATTCATTTAAAAATATCCATCATTTATAGTAATTTTACAGGCAATTTATGGTGACTTGCGATGAGTAACCCAAAATTGAATTCAAACATTTCCATAAATTTCCGTAAATTTTTTTTTATTTACGGTTATTTTCAAAGGTATGTATGGTAACTTTCCATGAATTACCGTGAAATTATATTATTTGCAACTAAAATTTCCTCAAAGTTTTTGCGATGAGTAAGATTATTATTAGTGAGAAGGAAACTGAATGACTTTTAAGAGGAATTACAATAAGGTCAAGTCATAGGACATGAAAACATGACATGAGAGGTGATGCGTCAGATAATCTTGATGTGGGTGTCGATGAATTTCTTCAACTCCTCGGATGGAGTTTGATAGAGAGATGCCATATACACTTTTCCATTTGGCCATGGCATCGAAATGCATAAATTGTAGTAGGCTGGCATCCTGCCTCTATCATTTTCACTTGCAAATCTATAATTGTCAATGCTTAGATCGGGCTCATAAAATCCATGAGCATGATACGTTGGGCTATACTCTATATTTATCACTGCCCACTTTGGACCATCTACAGCAATATCATGACGATGATTCGGATCGAGCGGGGTCAGCATCGATTCATAATCTTTCGAGTCGGTTCGGAAATAGAAGAAAATTTCCCTAGGTTTCGTTTGTCCATGTTGTAGCCAGGTAGGAAATGGTGCACCGCTGAAAGGCTGGAGATGTCCGACATACATAGAGTTATCCTTCATTATCACGATAAGATTTCCTCGAGGGAGATAAAACTGATGTCCACCTGCACCTGTTTTTTTAACAAGGAATAGAATTTAATGAGGTATCCCTGTCAGAAATCGCCAAACGTTATGCCAACTTAACAAAACTTCCAACTCAGTCCCAACGTTGGTTACCAACACTTGTTTCCAATGTTTAGCCAACGTTGAGTGACCCAAAAGACCAACGTCGACCCAACATTGATTACGAGACTTGGCTATCAACGTTTTGCCAAAGTTGGGTAACCCAAAGAACCAATGTCGACTCAACGTTGGATACAACACTTGGCTACCAACTTTTTGCCAACGTTGAGTGATCCAAAAGACCAACGTCGACCCAACATTGGTCACAAGACTTGGCTATCAACGTTTTGCCAAAGTTGGGTAACCCAAAAGACCAACGTCGACTCAAAGTTGGATATGAGAATTGGCTACCAACGTTCTGCCAACGTTGGATAACTCAAAAGATCAACGTCAACCCAACGTGAGTTGAAACACTTGGCTACCAACTTTTTTCCAACGTTGAGTGACCCAAAAGACCAACTTTGACTCAATGTTGGATATAAGACTTGGCTATCAACGTTTGGCCAACCTTGGGTAACCCAGAAGATCAACGTTGATCGGATTACTAATAAAATCATGTTTTCGAATTTCAAGTTTTGTAAGTCGACCGAACCTGAATCATTTTAAAGTAAAATGAGATTGGAAATGGCCTCATTGCTTTGAGTTTTCCTAAATCAATTTACCTATTCATTAACCACGCTCACTTAATACAAACTATCGATATTTTCAAAAAGCTGGATACTAGGCTTATTTCTATATTGGTACACTGAGAAACTTTATATTAGAGAAATGACTAAAATAGATAGCGAATTGGGGCAAAACGCTTAAATGCCGGCATTTTATTATTTAAGTAATGAGTTGTACTATTTTCATAAGAGGGTTTCCTATTTGATAATAGCATACTTGATAATTTATGTAGTAAAATCTGATATAGGAAAAATTATTAGAAAAAATAATAGATTGTACAAAGAAAAAAGGAGTAATAAGTATTTAAAATAACATAATATACTAACTATGCAAGAAAAATTACTATTTTCTGTAGGAACACGATGTATATTATACACATTTTATACTTTTTGTAATGGTGTTAATACCAATATCATTGAAACTGGTTCCAAATATTCCTAACTGATTTAGCAGAAGACATCAAACCATTGACCGAGCGCAGCTAAGCGTATCCGACGTGTGTCGATCTCCTATCAACGAATTCAAATGTTTTTGTTTTCAAACGTGTTTGTGCTCGTGGCTATGTTTTTTGTCACATGGTGTTTTCAGTTTTCCGTGGTTTTCGGCTTTGTGCTTCATAACAATGAAAGTTGATAAATTAAGGATTAAATTAATAATATCATATGTTTTTAGAATACACCAATATATAATTTCAAGTTCTTACAATTCCGAAATTAGATTAATATGAAATTATGTTTCTTGTATAATACTAACCAAGGTTTCTCCGTGTAGCTAACGTCTAATTAGAGTCTGATTCCGGATACCAACGCGGGTTCGATACTGGGTAACAACGTTGGGCCGACATGAATTTTTTTCATTCTGACTCCAAATTGACGTTGGTTGTCGAAATTATTGAAACGATTTTTGCCGATGATTTTTATGCACATCCTCTGCCAATGTAGTTTAAACACTCTCGCCCAAACGGCTTACTAGATTGTTAAATGACTTCGTAGCAGCATCGGGGAAC
>WSXT02144582.1:0-10403 GCA_011762715.2 Neuroterus valhalla
GCTGATACTTGCGAGCGAAGCGAGCTGCGCGCGAAGCGCGCGATGAGAATGTGCCCGCGAAGCGGGCAGATTTTTAAAAAATATTGAAATACCCGGTGGAAAATAAACATTTTTGTTATAGATAATTTTTTGGTGTGTAAAATTTGACATTTGTGTAGGAAATTGATGTTTTTAGCTTGAAATTTAAAAATTTGATGTAAAATTAACTATTTGGTTATAAATTAATTTTTTTATGCTGAAAACTCAAAACTATTCTGTTGATAATAAAGTTTTTTTGCCCTCAGAATTTTTCCTTTAAATTGGTCTTGTTTGGTAAAAAATAAATCTTCGTGGTGAAAAATTTGTTGGAGTTTCGTTGAAAAGTTGTCTGATTGGTTCATGATTTAACTATTCTCTAAATAATTGGTCTTTTCTCGATGAAATCAACTAGTTGAGAATTCGTTCACTTTCTCGTTAACAAGAAATTTTGTGAACGGAAATTTATTTGCTCCATTTTTGTTCAAAACTTGTGTTCTTTAGTTTGGAATTCGTCTTTTGGTAGGAATTTAATTTTTTTGCATGGAATTGCATCTGTGTTGTTCAAATATCCAGACATATTGTTGAAAATTTATTTATTGTTCCAAAAATGTAAGAGTGTTGTTAAAATAATGGAAAAACTGCAATATATATGATTAAGTATGAAATTGCAATTTTTATTTTCTTATTTAATCTTGAATTAAAATTCATTTGAAATTTTCGTTTTTTTTTGGCGATAAAGAAATGTATAAGAATCCAAAGATTTCACAAAATTTCAATGCCTTGTTTTTATATTTCATTAGAAACAAAAATGCATTCTTGTGAATCCGGAAATTGAAAATTCGCCTCGAGTTACTAAAATAATTGTTAAGGATTTGAACTAGGTGTCCCTTTTACCAAATTCTATGATTATTTTGAAACATGCCAAGAATTGTTAACAGATTCGAATCATTAAAAGGTATTCTAAAGAATTTTCAAATGATTTCAGAGGATTTCGATTTTGAAAGATTTCAATGCATTTGGGGAAGATCTAAAAAATTTCAAGGAATTTCTATGAATTGATGAATTTCGGAGACTTCATTCACAAGAATAATTGAGGGATCTTCCAGGGTTCCAAAGATTTGAAAAGATTGTAGGAAATTGTTTTCCATTGTTTGAATTGATTTGGAATTCACCTTGAGTTCTTATTAATTTATTCTTAATTATTTTGAACTTGTCTGAATTCTTGGGAATACTCGTGAATGCTTGAACACTCTTGAAATCTTTCAAATTCAATGATGGATTCTTTTCTTGAATTGCCATTTATTTTATCCTGAATTTCACTTGAATTTGTCTCCAAAATCACCTTGAATTCGTATGAATATGATGGAATTTTGCTTATTTTTCTTGGATCCCTCTAAATTCATTTTAACTTTGTTGGGATCAATTCACTTTTGATGGATTCAGTCCAATTTTCATGAAATTAATCAAATTTTTCTCAATTCATTTGGAGTAAACTTCAATTCAATCACTAAATTCCTAGAAAGAAAAGAGTAGAAATAACAGATAAAATTTGAACAAAACACTCAAATCAGGGTGACGACTTGATCGGGAAAGCCTGAGACTTTCATTGGCCGGTAAAAAACCGGGAAATGACCAGGAATTCAATTGAAAAACCGGGAATTTACTTGACTCAACCTAGACTATCAAAGATTGTACCAAAAAATTACGAGAAATGACCGCTTCCTTTTTATGAATCAAAAAGATATCTTATAATTTGATTCAAAGAATGTAACGTTCCTTTAACCTGATTCTAAAAATATATTATCTACATTTGATCATCGAATTGATGATAGCTCAAAAATATAGAAATAATTGTTACTTTTTTGATGAAAAAAAAAAATATGAACACGTTTCATTTGCTTTTACTCATTCATACGATTTGGGACAGGGAATTTTTTTTAATGGAACGGGAACTTTTTGAACTAACTATAATTCGTATTTAGAAAAGAAGAATTTGAAAAAATCGTTCATCAAATTCAAAATTCTTTACAATTCCAAAGTCCCCTCTTCTTAATTTTAATTAAAGAAACTACTTTAAGCAGTCTTTGGAGTAGAAGTAGTTTTCCGAAGAAGAAATATTTCTGAATTTTGATAGAAAACTTGTTCACATTGTTTATTGCAAATTTATCCTTTTTTAGTTAAAAAATCAACTCCTTGTTCAAAATTTCATTTTTCTTCTTAGAAATCAGATTTTTTTGTTGAAGTTGCACTGTTCCGATTCAAAATCCTTCTCTGGTTGAAATTGTAACTACTTTATTGATAATCAACTCATCTTTTTTAGGTGAAAATTAAAGCATTCAGTTGAACATTGATTTTTGAATTTGGGAATTAAACTATTTCTTTGAGCATTTATGTGCTTCGTGGAAAATTTGCCTTTTTTGTAGAAAACTAATCTTCATCATTAAAAATTCATCTTTTTGCTCTAAATATTTCTATTCCCGTTAAAAATTCATCTTTATGTACCTGAAAATTGATCAGTTAGGTTAAAAATCAATTCTCCACTAAAAATTGAAATTAAAATTTTTCTTTTTTAGTGGAAAATTGATTTTTTCCAGTTCAAAATTCGACAGTTCGGCAAAAATTTGTCTTTTTAAATAGAAAGTTCAATTATTCGATTTTTTGGCAGAAAATAATCTTTTTCTCCGGAAGTTAATATTCTTCTTGAAAAATTCATCTTTTCGTTTAACAATTCAAGTTATACAGTCATGTTTGGTTTGAAATTTATTTTTCAAGACAGAATGAGAAAAGTCGTTATTCCATTTTTGTTTGGAAATTTTTATTTTCATAGGTCGAGTTTCTACCAATTTGTCGAAAAATGGTATTTTTTGGTTGAAAATTAATTTTTCGTAATTCCGGTTTAAGAAACTGCTTCAGTTTTACATTTACAATTTAATTTGATTCTCCAACATTTTGTGTACAAATGTAATAATTCGTTTGAAAGTTTCTTTTCGTTTGTTCGCTGAAAGTTAATTGTTTTTGTTAAAAGTTAGTTCTTTTTTTGTTATAAGTGATTTTTCTTCTGAATATTCAAATTATTCCAATTGATAATTTCATAGTTTCAGTTGAAAACTAATTTGTTTGGTTGAACATCAATTTTATTCAATCTAAAATTTGAGTATTCAAAGTTTCGTCGACAATTTATCTTTTCCCGTAAAAGTTAATTTATCTGTTTGAAAACTCAACTTCTTCAGTTGAAATTTCTTTGTTTTAGTATAAAAATATTATTCTTGGTTTGAAATTGTCTTTTTGAATTAAAAATGTTACTTTTCCATTTTTGGATGGAAGTAATGATTTTTTGAGTACGAAATTCGACTATCTTGTTGGAAAATTTTATTTTTTCATAGAAAATTATCTTTTCTATTTGAAAATTGATCTTCTTGTTTGAATATTCACTTTCTTTGTTGAAAATTGAAGTGCTCCAAATAAATATTTATCTTTTTATCTATAAATCCATCTTCTTGGTTGAAGAATGAATTATTCGGTCGGAAATTCGTTTTTTCTATCGCATATTGATTTTATGAATTGTAACTTTAACCGATTCAATTTTTGTACAAAAATGATATTTTCTTTTGAAAATTTCAGTATTCTTTTCAAAATTGGTTTATTTTGCAATGATTGATCTGTTGTGTTGAAGAATGTTTAGAATAAACGTCATGAATTTTGAAAAATGTTTGTGTTTTGCGACAAATAATAATATGGTACTTATAGCTGACCGGGAAAATTGAAAAGCTTGACCGTGGAGAACCGAGAAATGACCAGGAATTTCAAATCGTACGCCAAATCGCCACCCTGCAAATGTATCCACTGAAATCTAATTTATTTTACTTTATTTCTCATTATTTTCAGTTATCCTCCTGATGAGGCAAAAGTTGCCCTGGCACAGGCAATCGTTACAGAGTTTCCACTTCTGAGAAATACGCGTACAAAAAAAGGATACGTAAGTATATTATTATCAAAATACTAATTACAAGCATTGGAAGAACTATTAGAAAATTAATATAACAATTGATATATTTGCAGGAACATTATTACGATGAAGAAACTAGGCGAGGTTTTATCGAGTATAGACTATGGAATGTTCGCAGGACTCTTAGTCCATCTCAGAAAAAATATAAAACTAAATCTCTTGATTCGGGAAAAACCATCCCTACCTCGACTGACATCAACCTTCTACCCAAGGAAGAACTCATTTCGAAGGTTTGTGTTAACTATTCATATAAATTAATCTTTTGAGGCGCCCTAATTACAGAAGACTTCCGTTTAGCTGAACTCTCGTTCAACTGAACTTCCATTTACCTGAACGCTTCCACGCTCGTTTAGCTGAACTTGAGCGGCCCCATCTACCTCCACTTCTCTCGAGTAGAAACGGCAACTGACGATAGCAACCAATTAGAAGTCATCTCTGGAAACACTCATGCGGAGGGGGACAGTGGTGGGAATTTCTCCCGAGTTCAGCTAAACGAATGTTTACGTCGCGTAGTGGTTCAGCTGGACGGAAGTCTTCTGTATCGTTTCAGTTTCCCTCGTTTTTTTTACAATGTCTGTTGGAAGTTATTTTTATTTTTTGGCAAAATGCGTATTGACTCATTTATCGTTTCCTTTTTATGAAGATCTCTTGGTTGAAGTGCATTAATCCGTCGGAGAACAACAAACAGGATATCGCAAATCAGTTACTGGAAACACTACAAAATCGAAGAGACTGGATCATTAAAAAGAGCCCCACTATCTCACAGATCTTATATGAATATCCACGATTATTAGACTACAATGGAGAGATGGTAAGAATAATTTTTTGTTTCTATTTCCTAAATTTTCCATTTGCGTTTCAGACTGAGATTCTTCTATTTCATTTACGACTTCTTCCAGATTGATAACGAATTTGGGTATTTCTTCAAAGAGAAAAGTGACAACTTCCTTGTTAAGTTTCCGACCTATTATTGTCCACGAATCTTGGAATACGCAAAATTAAATCGTCTGGATGTATATAATCGCTTGAAAAACATCACTGATGGTAAGCTGGAACTGAAGTTTTGATGAAATATGCAATTTTTCCATTTGCTCTTTATTTCAAACTTTAAAATCTTGCAGTTAATCTCCGAGCATTGTTTATCCTTGCGGACTTGCTCCGTATCAATAATGCAATGCTTAACTCTACGAAGCATGCACAACAAAGTGATAGAGGAAAAGGCAAAGGGAAAGGAAAGAAAAGGGTGAGATAATAATTATTAGATTATTTCGTAGTCAGTTTCAACGTTGAAATGTTGTTGTATTATTGATGGAATCAACGTATTTATTGTACTTGCTCCAATATGATTGTAGCAGAGAAGTGCAGATGAAGCAGAAATCATAGAGAAGGGGAAAATTGATGTTCCGAGTACCTTCTTGGTTCGATTTGTAAGTACTTTTTATATTAACGATATCTTATCAAGTGCCTTTTCTTATTTTCAAGTCCCTTTCACTATTGTGAATTTCCTTGAAAAATCGTCATGAGAGGCAGAATTTATATTTTTTTCCACTATAAGAAAAACGTTTTGCAAGTTTGTTGCTCTGTGAGATTTTTTAAGCTGACTCAAATTAAAAATCGAATTGATGATAGCCCAAACCTACGGAAAGAATTATTTTCTTCATTGTTTCAAAAAAATGTATTTATCATGTTTTATTTGCTTCTCCTCCTTTATCTGACTTGGGACAGGGAATTTCAGAAAATAATTATAGTTTTTATTTTAGAGCAGTTATAATTCGAATTTAGAAGTGAGAAATTAAAAAAAATCGTTCCTCCACTTCAAAACTCCTCCCAATTTTTCTTTTTCTTTATTTTAAATAAAGAAAGTACTTCAAGCAGTCCTTAGAGTAGAAGTAGTATTCAGAAGAAGAAATATTTCTGAATGATGATGGAAAGCTTGTTTTTATTGTTCATTCCAAATGCATCCTGCTTGAGTTAAAAAATCTGCAACTTGTTTGGATTTTAAACTTGTTTGTTGAAAATCAAATTTCTATGTTAAAGTTGCATTATTTTGATTCAAAATCCTTCTCTGGTTGAAATTGTAACTACTTTATTGATAATCAACTCATCTTTTTTAGGTGACAATTAAAGTATTTAGTTGAACATTGATTTTTGAATTTGAAAATTGAACTATTTCTTTGACAATCTATGTACTTCGTGGAAAATTTTGCTTTTTTGTAGAAAATTAATCTTTATGGTCAAAAATTCATCTTTTGCTTGATCTTTTCTAGTTAAAAATTCGAGATTCCGGTGAATATTTGTCTTTTTGAATTGAAAATTCAATTATTTCGTTGAAACTTCACATATTTTGTTGAAAATGATCTGTTTCTTCGGAAGTTGATATTCTTTTTCAAAAATTCTTCTTCCAGATTTACAATTTAAGTTATAGAGTTGAAATTTTTTCATTTTAGTCGAACATTCACATCTAGTTGATACCCTTGATGTTTAGTTCAAAATTAATTTTCTGAGGCAAAAATGTCCCTAATTCCATTTTCGTTTGAAAATTTTTCATTTCCATAGTTCAAATTTCAATCATTTTGTTGAAAAAATTGTAGTTTTTGGTTGAAAATTATTTTTTTAATCGAAAATTGAACTATTGTTGAAAGTTAGCTTCTTTTCGTTGAAAGTTACTTCTTTTTTTTTTATAGCAATTTGTTTCAACTGGAAATTAAACTTATTCCAATTGAAAATTCCATAGTTTTCGATAAAAGTTGATTTGTTTAGTTAAACATCCATTTCCTTGAATTAAAAATTTGAGTATTCAAATTCTCGTTGACAATTTATCTTTTTCAGTGAAAGCTGAACTAAAAACGTTGCTGTTCTATTTTCGGGTGGAAATAATTATTTTTTTAGTTCGAAATTAGAATATTTTGTTGAAAAATTTGATTTGCTCTTAGGAAATTATTGTTTCTACATGAAAATTAATCTTCTTGTTTGAATATTTACCTCCATGGTTAGAAATTGGAGTGCTCCTGTTAAATTTTCATCTTTTTAGTTAAAAATTCATCTTCTTGGTTAGAATTTCAACTGTTGAAAAATCGATTTTCTGGTAGAAAATTATCCGCTTCTTCGGAATTTAATATTCTTCTTAAAAAATTCTTCTTCACGGTTAAGAATTCAAGTTATTCAGTCAAACATTTTTCATTTTAGTCGAACATTCATCTAGTTGAAAACTCTTAGGCTGGGTATAAAATAAATTAATTTTCAAGCCAGGAAGGTCACTATTCCATTTTTGTTTGGAAATTTTCATTTTTATGGTTCGAATTTCAGCCATTCTGTTGAAAAATTATACTTTTTGGTCGGAAATTGTATTTGTTGTTTGAAAATTAATTTTTCGTCAAAAATTGAACTATTCTAGTTAAATGTTCAACATTTCAGTTGAACGTCTTTTTGGTTTAAAATTGAACTACTTCAGTTAAACATTTACAATTTTATTTTGTTCTTCATCAATTTGTGTGTAAATTTAATCATTTGTTTGACAGTAAGTTTTGTTTGTTTGTTGAGAGATGGATTTTTTTGTTGAAACTTAGTTTTCTTCGTTATAAGTAATTTGTTTGAACTGAAAATTAAACTTATTCTAATTGATAATCATATAGTTTCTTTTAAAAATCTATCTGTTTAGTTAAACATTCACCTTTTTTTCAATTTACAATTTAAATGATCAAATTTTCTTTCAATCATCTTTTTCAGTAAAAGTTAATTTATCTATTTGGAATCTCAACTGCTTCAGTTAAAAATTCTTTTTTTTTAGTATAAAACACTTATGCTTGGTTTAAAATTGGTTTTTTAAACTCAAAATGATACTGTTCCATACTTGGTTAGAAATCATTCTTTTTTGACTTTGAAATTCGACTATTTTGTTGAAAAATCATATTAATTAACCTTCTTGGTTGAATATTCACCTTCATGGTTGGGAATTGAAGTGCTTCCATTTAAATATTTATCTTTTTGGTTAAGAATTCATCTTCTTGTTTGGAAATTCAACTGTTCTGGTTGAAGATTCATAATGTTATTTTTTTTTGTTCTGTGTTTAGTGAAAATTCAAGTATTTAGTTGAACATTGATTTTTGAATTTAAAAATTAAACTATTTCTTTGAGAATTCATTTCCTTTATTGAAACTTCGCCTCTTTTGTATAAAATTCATCTTTATGGTTGAAAATTCACCTTTTTCGCATAGAATACATTTATTCATTCCTTTTTCTCTGTAAGTTACTTTCCATCTTTGAATTGAAAATTTAATTATTTCGCTGAAAATCCACATATTTTCTTGAAAAAATGGATTTTTTGGTATAAATCATCTTTTTCTTCAAAATTTACTCTTCTTGTGCGAAAATTCTTCTTTACGGTTAGCAATCAATGTTAAACAGTTGAATATTTTTCATATCATTCGAAAATTCATCTGTTGTTTGAAAATTAATTTTCAAGCCAAAAATGTTACTATTCTATTTTTCGTTGAAAATGATTATCTAAGTAGTTCAAAACTCAATAATTTCGTTTAAAAATCGTATTTTTTTTGTTGAAAATATATTTCTTGGCAAAAATTGAACTATTCTAGTATGATGATTATCATTTCAGTTAAAAATTAGTCTTTCTGGTTTAAAATTCAACTGCTACAAATGCACATTCACAATTTTATTTGAAGATTCATCATTATGCTTGAAAATCGATTTTTTCAGGTTAGTTTTTTCTGATACAAGCTAATTTTTTTTTGTTTTAAGTAATTTTTTTCAACTGAAAATTTGACTTATTCCAATTGGAAATTGCAATCTTATTGACCAGGAAAAAACCGGGGAATGACCGAGAATTTAATTTAAAACCCGAGAATGCACTTAGTTTTGAATAAAGAAAGTACTTCAAGCAGTCTTCAGAGTAGAAGTAGTATTCCGAAGGAGAAATATTTCTAAACTATGATAGAAAACTTGTTCACGCTGTTTATTGCAAATTAATCCTCTTTTAGGTAAAAAATGAACTACTTGTTTTAAGTTTAAACTTGTTTGTTGAGAATCAAATTTTCTTGTTAGAGTGGCATTATTTCGATTCAAAATTCACCTCTGATTGAAATTGTTAAAAACAATTTATCTTTTATTGGTGAACATTGGAGGATTCAGTTGAAAATTGGTTTTTGAATTTGAGGATTGAACTTTTTCTTTGAGAATTTTAGAACTTCGTGGAAAATTTGCCTTTTTTTGTAGGAAATTATTCTTTATGGTTAAAAATTTATCTTTTAGTGGAAAAGGGTCTTTTCGAATTGAAAATTCAATCATTTCGTTGAATCTTCACATATTTTGTGGAAAAATCGATTTTTTGGTAGAAAATTATCTTTTTCTTCGGAAGTTAATGTTCTTCTCAAAAAATTCTTCTTTAAGGTTAACAATTCAAGTTATACAGTCAATTATTTTCTATTCATGTCATTTCCATTTACATAGTTGGAACCTCATAGGTTTGGTTTCAAATTAATTTTTCAAGCCAAAAACTACTTTGGGTAAACATTTACAGGTGCATTTGATCCTTCATCATTTTGTGTAAAAATGTGATAATGTGTTTGGAAGTTAGTTTTTTTTGTTTGTTGAAAGTTTTTTTTTGTTCTTGTTGAAACTTAGTTCTTCTCTGTTATAAGTGATATTTCAAACTAAAAATATAACTTATTCCAGTTGAAAATTCCATAGTTTTAGTTATAAATGCATTTGTTTAGTTGAAAATCCATTTTTTCCAATTGAAAATTTGAGCATTCAAACTTTTCTTGACAATTGATTTTGTTCAATAATAGTTAATTTATCTCTCTGAAAATTCAGCTCCTTCAGTTAAAGATTCTTTGTTTGTTTGACAATTCATCATCTTGTTTGAATATTCACACTCATGATTGGAAATTGGATTGCTTCATAATGCAAGATTTTTGAAGAAAATATCTTCCTTGACAAGTTGTAAGGCCCAAAATAGTATATTCTGTATCAGGGTTAGGGGTTATTCAAGTATTACGTGAGCACACAAAAAGACATACTGGCAATGCAGATTGAAAAATAAATAATTTCATCCCCTTGAAAATTAATTTTTGTATCTGATCTTTGTGTATTTATGTTGCAGGAGGGCTCAACTTTACCACAGAGCATTCAAGAAGCAAGTGCTGCAGGTAGTATAATAATACCGCCGTATATTGTTTGCGCAAAAGGAGAAAATGGCCAAAATTCTTACTTTGTGCAAGGGGATGGCTGGTTCATCAAACCTCGTGACGATAACCCTGTGGCTGCTTTTGATCTACTTTTCAAAGTTTATTTCGCGTTGAAAGTAAGCTACCCTACAGGACTCCAGATTTTCTATAACTTTATTGAGAGTTACGTGTATGAT
>WSXT02144593.1:0-10403 GCA_011762715.2 Neuroterus valhalla
TGAAATCACTGAAATTATTCGGATTTAACAGTGCAATCACTGCAAGCTCTCGTGTTTAACCGTAAGATCGTAAAAAATCACTGAAATCGTTCGTAAATCCAGTCAAAATAACTGCAATCACTCAGGATTGACCGTGCAATCACTTGCAATCACTTGCAATCAATAGAATTTACTTGCAATCACTTGCAATCATGCAATCGGTGTACAACAGAATTTTTAGTTATGTACCCCTCGACAACAGTTCACTTGTTTAATTTCGTGTCAACGATGTTTTTGGCATGTAATATTTTGATTTTGTTTGCTATTGTAATTAGTTTAGATTTAAATACTAGACTTGTTTCGAAATCATACATACGAATCTTTATCAAAAAATGTGTTGATTTGTACCTTGAAAAAGACCCAAAGAGGGGTGGAACCTTCGGTGTATTTTTTATCGTTTTTATACTAGAAAATACATGTATATTGAACGAATGACCAAAATAATTTCGTTTTCCTCTCTTTATGAGAAAATTTCTTCATAAAAAAAACGTTCAAAGAAGAAGAAAAGTTTGAGACTTTGTCTTGAATTCTGGATTACCAATTGTTGAATTGTTGACACAAAATAACTTCCTTGCTTCTCGAGTTTTCTGTTACTGAAATAACCAATATCTAGAACATACAGGGTACATTTCTCTGTTAAATGTAGAATTAGAAGATTCTAAAAGAATTTAGGTCGGAGAATGATATTCCTAATTCAACATTTTTTTTATTTTAATATTTTTGTCATTAAATTTTAAAAATACAACTGATACATATAATAAAATATGTGCACTTGAGAGCAAATTGAAGAAAGTTGTTATTTAATGATAGGTTCAAGCTTCAATTACGCACCATCTAATATAATTTCCACATGCGTACATAATAACCCGTTTGCATCATTTTTTTTACATGAAAGGTAAATACCTACTCTACTTTATTTTCTGCATATTTGTACTATTTATGCTCGATACTTTATCATCCAAAGGAGAGCAAAGTTATATCTCCAAAGAAAGGAAAATATCTACCTCCTTTCATCATGCATTACGCAGACAACAATTTTGTACCTGCTAGTAACGAGATACTAAACCAGAAGGGTTTAATTCCGCACTGAAGACTCAACAGTATTCACGCGACGTTGTTGAACTATTATGGAATTACCTCCACATCATGAATTGTTATGCAGACCATCTTTTGGTTTTCTTTTTACAGTTTACGTTCCTTTGTCAGCCCAGAATGATATGAATGCCTTTTTACGGTCTAATACATAACAGGAAGCCTGAAATATTCCTTAACAAAAACATAACACTGGTTTACTTAAATTCTTACGGAATTCAACTGTTCTCCTTATACATTTACTTTAATTATTGGAGTGAACTTCAATACTCGCGTTGTGAACTGGCAAATCGATGATGCTCCTCGTGTAATGGTGACGTTCCGAATGTACACTTGTGCGTTAGTTTTAATAGGAGCACGTTTAGCCGGTGTAGCCGGCACAAAAATATTTGGATACTCATCCGTCAAGGCAGGCGGAATATTTGTAGTAAACAAATAATAATTCATTATTATAATCTTAATATTATAAATGACCCTGTGAATTATGATGAGCTAGTTATAACCTCAAAATGTCAAGGGTAGCCCAGCTACCCGAGCTGCCCAAATGCTAAAAAGGTTCAGTGGTTATAGCCCATGCTGATAGATGGCGCAGACACCGAAGGCGCGAAACTTCATTTTTATTATATTATTATATTATTGCTATTTCGGTGACGATTGGAACATTTGAATATAATGAAAGAAAGAAAAGTAGAGAACAGTCTTAATAATGTTACATTGATTAGCTTCTGCCAAGTATTTTATAGACAACGGGATTGAGATTTCAATTATTCATAACAAAAAGATTTTTTCACGTGTATATACTATTTGCTTGGAAAATAAATGTATATGTGTCAACTTTTATTTCATGTATAACAAGGCTTCCTCCACTTCTTTCACATTCAGATTCTCAGTCAAACTTAATCGTTTCGTATTGAAAAAATTGCACGCTTATGGTCCTAGTTCCAAAATTTGGACATAAAATACTATAATTTCAACATTTCATAAATTTTAAATTATTCAACTTTTGAGAAATTTATATTCAAAATTATTCGACTCTCAAAGCTTGATTATGAAATCGTGAGATTTTAATTGCTTTATTCTTGAAATTTTTCCATTCTGAAAATTTCAATCCGAAATCATGAGTTGATAATTATTAAACCTGAAATCCTTTCAGTTTAAAAAAATATCCTATTTCTTGAATCTAGAGTCTAGAGTCATTCAATTTTGAGAGATTTTCATCCGAAATTATTCAAATTAAAATTGAAACAATGTATTCATAAACTTTGAATATGAAATAATCCAATAAGGAACGCTTCCATGTGAAGTTTTTTATAAAATTCGAAAATTTACATCTTAGACTTATTGAATTTCAAATTGAAAAAGCTTGAATATGATTTTTGTCCTATTTTCAGATTTCGAATTGAAGATTCTTTAATTTCATTTTGAGATTCCAGTAATCTTTAATTGAAAGCGGCATTTAGAATTGAATTATTCCAGGATTCCATTCGAAAAAAGTGACAATAAGCGAAACGCCCGGAAATTTATTCGAATCCACAAGAAAATGAACGCATTCTTTTTGTTTTGAAAAAAAAATATTAAGAGGTGGTGCTAGCCCTATGAAATTTAACACGTATTTCCCATATGAAAAAAAAACGTTTTTGTAAATGTTATTCAGAATCATTAATATCAGGTGAATTGAGTACGAAATTCACCATTTCTCTTTACAATTAGTCACAGAATGCGAATAATATATTACTCTTTAAATATCACCCCCATAAGTCTGTTTTATAGGGTCCCAAAAAACCCCCATAAGTGAAAAAATGGGTTTTTCGAGTTTGTGGCGTTAATTATGATTTTTTGCGGGTTTTTGAACGCAGATTGTTTCAAATACATAAAATACTACTTTATACTGATAATTAGATGTTCATTTAAATTTTTAAACAATTCATTATTGTTTTCAGCGACTTTCTCTTTGAAAAGGGTTAGAAACTCCAGGTTTTTTCTAAATTTTTCAACTTATTTTCAACATTTTATTCAAAGCGAGGTTATAATCAATTAGAGTTAACAAAAATAGTTCTTTGAATGATTTGCTATTAATTATAACAATATTCTCTTAGAATAATGCTACAAAGTTGCGGTTTTCTGAAATTTCTGAATTTTTCAAATTTACAACTTTCTGTCTATCTCCCACTTAAAGTAGGTAATTATTTAATTTAACGAAAATAATCGTTTAAACTAATTGTAAATGTTTATAGCCTTTTTCTTATAAATTAATATTACACAGTTGAGATTTTTTCTGAGATTTTCAACTTTTTATCACTTTTTAATAAGATTGAAGCAATAATTATTTCATGTTAAAAAAATAATTGTTTAAGCAATTAATTATCGTTGCTTATAATTTTTCCTTTGATTATTGATAGAACCTTGCGGATTTTTCTGAGCTACTTAACTTTTTTTTGCCCACTTGGCACTTGAAATGAGTTGATATTTAATTTGATTCATTAAAAATAATTGTTTAAACAAACTATTATTGGCCGAATTCATTTCCAGTCGGACAGGCTGTGCAAGCTCAAGTCGCAGAATCGTTGCAAAATAGAATATGTTGTTTTTCAAAAGATTTTAGACGACACGTATTTTACCGCTTTGATGAAAAAATTTCTGGACAAACTTAGGAGCGTTTGAACTTTTGACGCTCATGATGTCGTTCATCAGAAATTTATCGAAAAAAATATTCGAAGGCTTCTAGTATTTGAACAAATGCAGATATTTTGTATTTCTTTTTGGATTCCTTCATATCTTATTATTCTGTTCCAGATTCCATGAGAAAATTGTAAAAACTCTGAAACTTGACGAAACGGTGGCGGTTTTTTTAAAGATATTCAAACTCAATTTTCTCAATAACCCCAGCGTTTTCTTTCCTGTTGATTTTTTTTTCGAATTAGTATGAATACAGACAATATATTCCATATGAGTTTACCTTGTGCCCGCGTCTTGGAAAGGAGAAAGAATTTTTTTCCTCCAAAAGAATGAAAATTCAATATTTCTGCAGAAACAAGAAGAGAGGTGAAAAAGGTTCAATGATCAAAATTATTCCTTTAAAAAAGTGACTGCTTAAATTTCTAGGGGAACATTGTTTGAAAAAATTGGTTTCTCCTGTTGATTTAAACCCTCCTTAATTATTTATGTCAGCGGGAAATTGCATTCATTCGCATTTCAGCGAATATTTCAATAACGACGCAAGATAGAAAAAATAGCTAAGGAATTTTTTTGTAGAAATTTTTCAGAGGAATAACTTTGATTATCTAACCTTGAATCGTGAATTTTTATTCTTTTGGAGGGAGAAAAATTCTTTCTCCTTTCCAAGACGCGGGCACAAGGTAAACTCATATGGAATATATTGTCTGTATTCATACCAACTTGAAAAAAAATCAACAGGAAAAAAAACGCTGGGGTTATTGAGAAAACTGAGTTTGAATATTTTCAAAAAAACTGCCACCATTCCGTCAAGTTTCAGAGTTTTCACAATTTTCTCATGGAATCTGAAACAAAATAATAAGATCTATAGGAATCCGAAAGGAAGTGCAGAATATCTGCATTTTTCAAATATTAGAAGACTTCGAATATTTTTTTCGATAAATTTCCGATAAACGACATCCCGAGCGTCAAAAGTTCAAACGCTCCTAAGTTCGTCAAAGAATTTTTTTTTATCAAATCGGTGAAATACGTGTCGTCTAAAATCCTTTGAAAAACAACATATTTTATTTTGGAACGATTCTGCGACTTGAGCTCACACGGCCTGCTTGACTGGAGATGAATTCGACCTATTCTTTATGGCTATCTTCTCTCAGATTGGTGCTGAAAAGTTGCGGTTTTTTCTGAATGTTTAACTTTGCTTCACCTTTTCAGTTCTGAACAAATAATTAATAAACATTAGAAAAAGAAATTGAGTAAAACAAAAAATCTGAATTCATTGAGTAAAATTCGAATTTCGATTTTTCTACTGAAATTCGGGATCTTCAACGTAAAAATTGAATTTTAAAGGAAGTAGTTCAACTTTCTCCCAAAGCGATGAATTTTCGAACTAAAAATACAATATATAATAAAAAATATAATGTTTGATATTTCAAAAAAAGCACTTATTAAAGAGAAAACGGTTATAAAAAATAATGAATTATTTAATTAAGCATGTTTGTCAACTCGCATTAATTATTACCTCACTAAGTTAAAAGAGGACAAAAAGCCTAATTGTTTAGAAAAAAACCGCAACTTTCTAGCACTAATCTGAGAGAAGAATGCCATGAACAATCATAATTTTGTTAAACAATTATTTCTAATAAATGAAATTAAGCATCAACTCACTTCAAGTAAAAAAGGTTTAAAAAATTGAAAATTTGAGGAAAAAACGCGAGTTTCTATCATTAGGCAAAGGAAATATTATACGCAATGATAATAAATTGTTCAAACAATTTTTTTTCACAATGAATTAATTATTACTTTCATCTAATTGAAAAGTGATAAAAAGTAAAGAATTGCAGGAAAAAATGGCAACTATGTAGTATTAATCTAGAAGAAAATAGCTATAAACATTTACAATTTGTTTAAACATTTATTTAAGCTATATAATATAAAATAATTACTTACTCTAGGTGAAAAGTGGCCAAAAAGTTGAAAATTTCAGAAAAACCGCAACTTTGTAGCATTATCCCAAGAGAATATTGTTATAATTATTAGAAAATTGTTTGAGCAATTATTTTTGTTAACTTTAATTGATGATTACCTGGCTTCAAATGAAATGTTGAAAATAAGTTGAATATTCAGAAAAACCCTTGACCTTCTAACCCTTTTCTAAGAGAAAGTTGCTTAAAACAATTTAAATTAACATCTAATTATCAGTAAAAAGTAGAATTTCATGTATTTGAAACAATATGTGTTAGACCGCAAAAAAATCATAATTACCGACAAAAACTCGAAAAACCCATTTTTTCATTTATGGGGGTTTTTCGGGAACCTATAAAACAGACTTATGAGGGTTTTATTTAAAAAGTAATATTTCATTCGCATTATGTGACTAATTGTGAAGAAAAATGATGACTTTCGTACTCGATTCACCTAATATTAAGAATTTTGAATAACATTTACAAAAACGTCTTTTTTCCTTATGGAAAAGACGTGTTAAACTTCATGGGGCTTGCGCCACCTCTTAATAGTATTTTTTTTTCTTTTAAGTGTTTCTTTTTCGTGGATTCGAAACAAATTTCCGGGCGTTTTGCATAAAAATTCGGGAAAACAATTTTTGAACCACCCTAGATACTGC
This sequence comes from Neuroterus valhalla, assembly GCA_011762715.2. Classification (NCBI taxonomy): domain Eukaryota; kingdom Metazoa; phylum Arthropoda; class Insecta; order Hymenoptera; family Cynipidae; genus Neuroterus; species Neuroterus valhalla. The sequence continues at coordinate 6,425 of WSXT02144593.1, forward strand.
AAGTTTGCGTTGTCTTTGACATTTTGAGGTTATAACTCGCTTCTCATAATTCGCTGGTGCATTTGTAACATTTATATTGAAATTATAGATAATAAATTTTTCAAATATAAATATTATGTTCGACTACCTTTTCTGCATATATTTCGGCATATAGTCGTATAATTACAAGAAGTAGAATACTTTGGCAAAGTAGTGTGCAGCTTGCACTGTTCCGTCGTCACTGAAGTTTCACTTCAGACACGCGTGTTTCCTTATTATATATATTTCCACTTATTTAACATTAAAAGCAAACGTTCATTATACGGAAGGTACTAAGTTGACATCCCCAAGAGGTTAAAAGGCGTTATTCATTACACAATTGTTTTCAACATTTTTTCGATTTTTCGGTTCTCTCAAGCGTTTACTAGTAAGATGAAATTCAATTTTCTCTAGTACTACTGACTTTTCCCAAGCTGGGTGCACTTTTGTAATATAACCTAGTATGATCGAACTAATCCTTGTATGTATGATCCGTTCAGAACCGAATTTAGCAGAGAGGTCGAGGATCATGAGAGGCACCTGCAGATTAATGGAATCGAAGCAGCTTATCGACAATATCCCCTGTCTGGGAAAATGAATGTCCGAATTTACCTTGCCCATCAGCCACTCCGAGAAAATTGACGATAAACTCTCCAGAGAGTGCAAAATTTCCTCCTTTTATTGAACAAAAACATATTTCAGTGTCTTCTTGAGTGGAAAATGCGATCGGGATTTAGTGGGGCCTTTTATATTTTTTCCTATTTTTTAACGGGCGCTGATCGGGAAAAATAAAGGAGGGCTAAACTAGTTTTGTAACTCGGTTTTAGCCAATTTCTATCTAGAGCTTTTCACCAGACACAAATCAGTGAACCTTTCAATTCTTTTGAATAGAACTACTCTAAGTACTATAATAAATTCGAATCAAACGCTCCGAATGCCTGAAATTTATAACTTTCCGAATCGCCCCACCCCCAATCTAGTTTTTAGATCCACCCCTGATAGATATGAATTTTCAAAAAGACAATCATTTAAAGAAAAATTTGAATTTTAATCTTAAGAGATGAATTTTGAAGAAAAAACTAATTTTCAACTAAATTCATGGATTTTAAACAAATAATGGCATTTCAACTGGAGAAGATAAATTTCCAGCCAAACGTTCGGAATAAATAGATGATTCCGTAAACTTCTGACTTGAGGGACGAATCTCTAAACAAACAAAAGGTTTCTTGCCAAAATACATTATTGTAAATCAAATAGTTCAATTCTCAACTAAATAGTATAGACTTCAAACAAAAAATATAAATTTTCAACCAAAAGCTTGGCATAATTGAACAAATACAATCTCGAGAATATCTTCGAATGTTCAGCCAAAGAAAAGTATCTCCAAGCAAGAGAATCGACTCCTAATAAAAGACTTAAATTTTCATCCAAACGTTCAATCTTCAAATAGAAAAAAATATTAATTTTCAATGGAAAATGCATCAGTTGATATTTAATCGAAAGGATTTTCATTTAGAATCATGTACAGAGGCATTCAATCAAAAGGAAGAATTTCAAAGAGATGAACTCTCAATCAAGAGATATTTTTCAGCCGAAGATAATAGTATATTATGCACCAGGGGGGAGAAAAGTCTCTTTCCCCCGTGGCGCGTACGGTATTTTTTATGACAAATGGATGAATTCAGACAATTCTCGAAATACAGTCATAATTCAAGCCAATATTGGAGTTCGAAAAAAGGTAGCATGATCGCGAAGAAGTTTAGAAGTTCAAAACTCAATGAAAAATTTCTATAAATTTCCGGAAATTGATGGAATAAATTTTTCAAAATTAATTTTTAAAATTTCCAGGAATTTCCGGAAATTCATGAAAATTTTACATAATTTATTGTATTCTAACAGGCAATATATGATAACTCCAGATAAATTACACGAAATTTGATTTGAAAAATTTCTCTAAATTTCCGGAAATTTTCGGCCATTCATGGTAATTTTACAGGAAAATATGGTGACTTACCAAAATCACCCAAAATTCAATTTTGAAAAATTTCCATAAATTTACGGAAATTTATCAAAATTCTCCGTAATTTATAGTATTCTCACAGGCAATTCATGATAACTTAAGATAAATTACCCAAGATTCAATTTAAAAAGTTTCGGAAATTTATGAAAATTTTCAGTTATTCATAGTAATTTTACAGGAACATATTGTAATTTTCCATAAATTATTCAAAATTTAATTAAAAAATTTCCATGAATTTTCGGAAATTTATGAGAATTTTCCGTAATTTATAGTATTCTAACAGGCAATTTATTATAACTCCAGGTAAATTACCCGAAATTCAATAAGAAAAATTTCTATGATTTTCCGGAAATTTTCGGTACTTCATGGTAATTCTACAGGAAAATATGGTGACTTACCATAAATCACCCAAAATTCAATTTTGAAAATTTATGAAAATTTTCCGTAATTTATAGTATTCTCAAGGGCTATTTGTGATAACTCAAGATGAATTACCCGAAATCCAATTAAAAAAATTTCCGGAATTAATGAAAATTTTCGGTAATTAATAGTATTCGCACAGGGAGTTCACACGGAAAGAACTGGTAGAGTATATGACTATATGCCACTATTCGCGTTTAGTAAGCTGATTTATAGTGATAGCAACCACCCGTTGGTTCAGAAACACTCAACAGCGTTCTGTTGATTTTACTGAACAGAAGAGTACGAACGCTGACTACACGGAGAGAAGTAAACCGTAATGCTGCTGTCCCATGTAAGAACCTAGTAAGTGACTTTTTCCATAGTGGCTATTTTCAGGCATATCTACGTGAGAAAATAACACCTATGACAAAATTCACTTTCTAGGTTTTTCTTTTGGACAGCAGAATGGCTACTGCTAGCACCGTATTCATTACGGAAGATTTTCGAGTCTGTATAAGGCAGTGTTTGACGCTGCCGTTGCACGAGCGATCTCAGTACGCACCGTAACTATTACGGTGTGGCACCTGAAAAGTATTCGCTGTCGCCGTCACTGCTCTAGCTGTCATCGCTCCGGCTGTGGCAGTGACGTTTACTGCTAGAACCGAAACGTTCAACGCGCGCGCAGTCTAACACGAGAGAAGTGAAACAAACTCTAATAAATCCTAACCTCCAGAGTAAAAACGTTGAATATTATGAAACGTTCAATGATAAAATTTGCAACGTTATTGTATACGTATATAAAGATATATGTGATATTATTAATTACTTGATTATTTTAAGTGATATTATTTATGAAATGAGGAATCATGCAACTTGTATTATATATGTGTTACGTAGCGCCCTCTTTTCTCACTGTGAAAACTGCGCTCACGGTAACGTAACTGATTCTAGAAGTAACGATTACTGCCACGATCGGAGCGACGCCGACTAGGGCCGTTCGAGTCTCTGCTATCCCCGAATCGGTTAGCGCAGTGATGTTTACGGTGCAAGCAGCAACAGCACAGTTCAGCACCGAGAACACTGCAAAGTGACTGGACAATTTTTACCACGTACAGCTTATCGTCGTCGCAGTAACCATTCCAGTGATAGCAGTCACGTTCACGGTTTACTTCTCTTCGTGTATCTGTTCAGTAAAATCAATTGCATAGCCCTCTGAAGATGAAACTGAAGTTTGCAACGTTTCCCCTAGCTGTCGGGGAAAGCAGTCAATTTCAACCTCTAAGTTTCAAAAATCAATAAAAAATTGTACAAAGGTTTCCAAAGCTTCTTACCTAAAATCCTAAACATCGATTTAGTACATTTTGATGCTAAATAATTACAAAAAATCTGCCCGCTGCGCGGGCACATTCTCAAAGCGCGCTTCGCTCGCAAGTTTGAGCGCGCCTAGGGCGCGCGTCATTCAAATCTCGCGCTTCGCGCTCGGCTTCATGCGTGCTTGGTTCAGTTTACAATGCATGTAATGCATACACAGAGTTGCAA
>WSXT02144604.1:0-10403 GCA_011762715.2 Neuroterus valhalla
TGCAAAAGATGGAACCTTGTTGCACGGTACCCTGAGATAGAACCTGTTTGCATCGGGCGCCGAGATAGAACCTTTTTACATTGTCCGCCGAGATAGAACCTTTTTGAATTGGCCGACGAGATAGTACCTTTTTGAATTTTGATTAAGATAGAACCTTGTTGCTTTGATCGTTGAGCTAGAACCTTATTGTTAGCGGCTGTCGATTTGTAAAAACTACAAAGAAATTGAACACATTTGGAAAATTGGTATTTCTGAACTCAGTATATATATAGTGGTTTTCACTCGCCTAACAATTCTCTATAAACAATTGAAATTAAAGGCTGGGTGAACCACTAGTGGTAATTTTGATGTATTCCTGATGAAATCGAGGTTTCAAATTTTTTGAAGTAATTTCAAGTCAATTAGAAAAACTTTGAAAGAATTGAACAGAATTCGGATTCACGTACTTTGAAAAAGTGACTTATTTGAGCTGAAAAGTGACTAATTCGACCAAAAAAATCTTGAGTCGTCATGAAACGCCCGGCAAAAGTGATAAATCTATATGCTGACAATCAAAGTTGTTCTTACTTGAACAATCACTCAAAATAATTAGACAGAAATGTGTATAGAAATTCGAAACACGGGCAAGACATTTGCAGTCGATTCCAGATAAAAAGCGAGTCTATTACTGGAAGAATGTTAAACTAGGCGAACGTTTGAACTGAACATTTTTCATTTTTTTGTTTCTTACATTTTTAATAATTTTTTTTCATTCCTCTAATGAATAATACATTTTCCTGATCCGTGTAACACAAACACAAACAAGCACCGTAGTGCGCATGTACCAAATGCCGCTATACACCGCTACATACCGCTCTCAGTGGGGAGCGAAGGAAGGACATAAAGGGAGGTGGAGTCTGAAAGATTGAAAACTCCAATATGACCTCTTCCCGTAAAAAAGTGACTGTTTCTTAAAGAAAGTGACTTATAGTGATTGTTTCTCAGAAAAGTGACTAAAAAGTGACTTGGAAAATAAAAGTGATTAAAAGCGACTTAAGTGACCAGGTGCCACCACTGCGAATTCAACATTAATGCAAAGAAATTGTACCTGGTTACTTAATATTTAATATATTTTATCCTAATATGTGTAACAGGCTTTACGTCTTTAGGATTAAAGAATTTCTTTGTATAAAGCGGAATTTATTTCATTTATTCTAGTGCCTGTTCGGGAAAAATCTAAGTTTGGCCCTCAAGCCTTAGTTTACGAAAATCATATGATTTTGTTGTTACACTAAATTATCTTTTGTGTCAAAAAATATCGAAAATAAAGATAATTTCATCTAATTTTGTTTCTGCAGGAGTTTCTACAAAGAAAAAGGAACAATTGTGGTAAATTGTTAAAAAAAATAAGGAAGACTTCTAAGGAGCTGGTAATAAGTTCGAGTCCCGGTCGAAGCGCATGTATGTATACATTTTATTATTGTTTTAAAATTTATTATACATATTAAGGAAACATACATTCTTGAAAATGTGCTCAAATATAATGAGAAGACAATTATTAAAGGTATTGTTCTGATTTTTTAATAGCCCCTCATGGCCTGATGTTAATCCATAAGGGCCCCCTATATGTATATATGCGTATGGAAGGCCCACTCCATTTTTCAACCCGGGTGCTGTCTACTACTCTTACTAATTAATTGACTCATGTAAAAAAACGAATAAGAAATGGTCAAAACAATCACCAACAATGTTGGTTTGTCAAATAAATGCAGCTGGAATAATCATAATGGATAATCAGTTAACTGATCAATTGTTAGCGTATAGGTTATTATTTATAGAAACAAAATGTGTTGTAACGAAAATGAAAGCGCGTTATCGTAACCAATAATAAAAGTTTTGCTGATTATTCATTTCGATAATTCAAAATGAATATCTCCAACGACCTGAATTTTTCATTGTTTTATTAAACTTCTCTTCAACGTTCATCTTTTTATTGGTCGATTAATTGGTTGAAGCACACACATGATAATCAAAAGATTTTGAGGGAAAATAAAATTCCGAAACAAAAAGAAGTCTAATCAAGAGAAGTTTTATTCTGGGTCCTTTTTACATAAACTGTGCAAAACTTACAATGTAGATCGATCGATAAACTGAATTTTCGCGGGAAAAAATGAATTTTCAAAAACTCGTGATCTTTCCCAAGCACTCAGACTGTTCCTAATAAATTCGAAAAGATTTGATAAACTTTAGGAATGCTCCTTTAATATAAATATCAATGTGTTATAGTTTTCGGAAAAGCGAGTAAAATTTAGGATATTTTACTGCACTGAAACTCTTGAAAACAGTTTGGTTTTAAGAGATCCACAAAAATTAGATTTCCTTCTAGATAAACTCAACTAAAAAATCCATCAAAATTACCCAAACAGTGGAATATTTAGGATGTCCTCTACGTAAAGTCAATCTCCAAATTCGATAAACTTTAAAATAATTCATTTAAAAAACCAAATTATATCTGTTAACAATTGCTGCGTATTTTGAAGGAAGTTTCTAACTGTGCTTCAGAAAAAAATAATTCAGGTTAAAATTGTTTATTTATCATAAGTTATTTAGAGTTTAGGTTTTTGCTTTCTCGTTAGAGAAAAGTTAAAATTATTTCCAAATCTTAATGATCAAGGACTTTTATTTAATTTTCGAAAGGATTCTCTACAATTCAGGGTAGCGATTCGGCGGACGATTTCAAATTTTCGGTCATTTCCCGGTTCTTTACGATCAAGCTCTTCAATTTTTCCGGTTAACTAGAAGTAATATATTTATATTTGTCGCAAAACACAAAAATTTATTTTTATTCATGAAGTTCATTTTAAACATCCTTCAACACAACAGATCAAAAATTGCAAATAAATCAATAAAATTGCAAAATAAATCGATTTTGAAAAGGATACTCAAATTTCCAACAAAAAAATATCAACTTTTTGAATATTGTAACAGTTGAACTTACAATTAGAAAAATCAATTTACGATAGCAAAAAAAAAAACAGAATTCCAACAAAATATTTCATTTTTCAACCAATATATGGATTTCAAATAACTTTATGACTCTTCAAGCAGAACAGTTAAATTTCAAAATTAGAAGATGAGTTTTCAACTAAAAAGATAAACATGCAAATGGACAACTTCCATTTCCAACCATGAAGATGAATATTCAAACAAGAAGATCTAATTTCCAAATAGAAAGAATCATTTTCTGAAAAAATAGAATGTTTCAACAAAATAGTCGAATTTCAAACGCAAAAAAAATTATTTCCAACCAAAAATGGAACAGTAACATTTTTAGTTTAAAAAACCTATTTTAAACCAAGCATAAGTATTTTATACTTATAAAAGAATCTTTAAATAAAGGAGTTGAGATATCAAACAGATGAAGTACCCTTTACTGAAAAAGATAAATCGTCATTGCTCGAATTTCCAATTGACGAGAATGTATGTTTAACTGAGAAAATATATTTTAAACTGAAAGTATGAAATTTACAATTGGAACAAGTTAAATTCTCAGTTAAAAAAATTACTTATAACAAAAAAAAACTAACTTAAAAAAAAAATTATGCTTCAAAAAACAAGGAAAACTGTCAAACAAATTATTACATTTATGCACAAAATGATGAAGAATCAAATGGAATTGGTAATGTTTAACTAAAGCAGTTGCACTTTAGACCAGAAAGACGAATTTTTCACTGAAAGGATGAACATGTTATGTTCATCTTATGTTCGACTAAAAGGAAAAATGTTTGACTGCATAACTTGAAATGTTTACCGCAAAGAAGAATCTTTGAAGAAGAATATTAACTTCTGGTGAAAAAGATACTTTTCTAAAAAAAATCGATTTTTCAACGAAATATGTAAAGTTCCAATGAAATAATTGAATTTTGAATTCAAAAAGCCAAATTTTCACCGAAATGTCGAATTTTGAACTGAAAAAGATCAATTTTCCACTAAAAATGGAAGAATTAAATTTCCAGTTGAAGAAATCGATTTTCGACCATACTGGTGAATTTTCAAGTATAATGATGAATCTTCAACGGAAATTATTTTAAGCAAGAAGATACATTTTTATAAAAAAAATTGATTTTCTACAAAAAAGGCAAATTTTCCACGAAGAACATAAATTCTCAAAGAAATAGTTTTATTTTCAAATTAAAAAATCAATGTTGAACTAAATACTTGAATTTTCACCAAAAAAAGATGAATTGATTTTTAACAAAGTAGATACAATTTCAACCATATCAGAGGTGAATTTTCAATCGAAATAACGCAACTTTAAGAAGAAAATTTGATTTTTAGAAAACAAGTTGAGATTTCAAACAAGTAGTTGATTTTTCAACTAAAAAAGGATGAATTGGCAATGAGCTTTCTATCATAGTTCAGAAGAGGTAACTTTACAATTTTTACGAACTTTGAATCGGAGAGACGATTTTCAAAAATTTCTCTCTTCTCAATCCGAATTATAATTAGTTTAAAAAGTAGTTTAAAATACTTGCCCTAAATTAAATAGTATAATTATTTTCTGAAATTCTCTGTCCCAAGTCAGATGAATGAGGAAAAGCAAATAAAACGTTTTTGAGCTATCATCAATTCAATTATCAAATTTGAGTCAGCTGCTGAGTATACAAGAAAAAAAATGTCCAACTCGTCACTTCTTTTCATGAAACGTTGCAGGGTAACAAATTCTGAGAAAGTTCACGTCAAATTCGTCAAAACGTTTGTCTTGATGTCTTGGAGTATAAAGTTTATTTTATTTTATTTCTTCAAAATGCAACAATTCCGAAGAGTGAACATCATAAATTTGGGAGATTTTATAAATCTAAGGCAACAACTCTCCACCACACTATTATTTATTTATTCCCCAACAGTGGTTCAATGTACGATAATAATAATTGGAAGCAGTCACACACAATTAAATTGACTGTGCACTTCGAGAAAAAATGTAACAACTGAGATAATTGCAAGGTGATAATATATCACTAATCTCTCGCATTATTTTCACAAGTATAGATGGAATCGCGATCTAGAACTTAAAACTTTCATCGTTTCCCGTGGAGAATGTTCAGAGGCATAAAGCATTAATTTCCTGGTTTTAATTAGTGCGTCGAGCACGCAGCCGCACAGTAATGGCGGCAGTGCTGGTTGTCAGGGTAGGAGGGGGTAGAATAGGAGGAGAGGTCGGAGGGGAGTTTGATTAATGATCCTGAGGGATAGGGAATGAAGAGAGGAAAGGGGGGAAAAAGGAACCGTATCCTGGGGGACGCCTGCTTCACTAGAGAGCAGCGATCCTTCTGTGGTGGTTGGATTTGATTCTACGAATATTTCCCTTACTTTTCTTAGAGTGGTTTCAACTAAAAAAGAATTCGGCCGATTACTCCAAGTTTTTTATGCGTTCCACAAAAAATGATGCTCTTCCGAGTAATTTAATGTGTAACAGCCGAAAGCACTAAACTTAGATCTTGGAGTGTTACATCGAATTCAAATATTTATTGATCTGTATTATGCAATGCTGTATTTGCTGGATATTTATATAAAAATATTAATAACCTAATACAAACATTAGTGATTTTGAGCTTTAATTTTTCATAAGTTATTTTGTCATAATAATAAAGTTAAATTATTTATAATTTGAAATTGAGTGGAGCCAAAAAAACAAAAAAACAGAAGTGAGGTTTGGTCGCAAGTGATTTTCAAGAAAGTGAATTCGAATTTTTTTCGCATATAGAAATGAAAGAAGATACAATAAAGTTGACCTAATACCCATCGTCCCATACCCAATGTGAGCGTCGGTAAATCTTACCAGGTAATTTTTTTTTGCAGGTAAAGATAACTTTCAATAGGATTCTGTTCACACTTTCGTTTTTTACTGAATAGAAATCAATGAAGATTGAATAAGTACATAATGAGAGTAGGGGTGTGACAGAATTGTGACAACAATTACCCTTGCTTCTTGTTTTTCCACATCAGGGTGGCGATTCGGCGGACGATTTCGAATTCCCGTTCATTTCCCGGTTCTTCACCGTGAAGTTTTTTGATTCTCCCGGTCGAAACTAGAAGTAACTTTTATATTTGTCGCAAGACGCAAATATTCATTTTTATTCATGAAGCTCATTCTAAACATCCTCTAACACAAAGGATCAAACCTTGCAAAATAAATCAATTTAAAAAAAGTACTCAAATTTTCAACAACAAAAATATCATTTTTTACAATCATTAAAACAGTTAATCTTGCAATTAATAATTGACCAAATAACGATAACAAAAAAAACGGATTTCCAGCAAAATAGTTCATTTCCCGACCAATATGATGAATTTTCAATTAACATTATGAATCTTCAAACAGAACAGTTTAATTTCAAACCAAGAAGATGAACTTTCATCAAATAACATAAATATTTGACTGGAGCATTTCAATTTTCAGCCATAAAGGTAAATATTCAAATAGAATATTAATTTCCAAATAGAAAAAATAAATTTCTAAGAAAAAATACAATCTTTCAATAAAATGGTCAAATTTTGAACTAAAAAACTAATGATTTTCAACTAAAAATGTAAAAGTCACATTTTTCGTTTTCAAAAACAATTCAAAATCAGGCATAAGAGTATTATACTAAAACAAAGAATCTTCAACTGAGGGAGTTGAGTTTTTAAACAGATAAACTAACTTTTACTGAAAAAGATGAATTATTGTCAACGAAAATTTGAATACTCAAATTCGAAATTGAAAGAATGGATGTTTAACTAATCAAATGGATTTTCAACTAAAACTATCGAATTTTCAATTGGAATAAGTTGAATTTTCAGTTAAAAAAATTACTTATAACGAAAAAAAACTAACTTTTAAACAAATTATTACATTTTTACAATAAATGATGAAGAATCAAATGAAATTGTAAATGTTTGACTGAAATAGTTGAATTTTGAAACGGCAAGACAAATTTTTAACTGAAATGATGAACCTTTAACTACAATAGTTCAATTTTTGACAAAAAATTAATTTTCACCCCAAAAATACAATTATTTTACCAAATTGGTTGAAATTGGAACTATAAAAATAAAAATTTTTAAAAACAAAAATGGAACAGTGACATTTTGGTCTTGGAAAATTAATTTTAAACCAAATATTAGAGTTCTTAGCTAGATGAATGTTCGACTTAAATTAAAAATGTTTGACTATACAACTTGAATTGTTAAGATGAATTTTGAACCCTTAAGATTAATTTTCTAAGAAAAAATTAATTTTCTACGAAGAACATAAATTCTCAAAGGAATAGTTTAATTTTAAAATTTAAAATCAATGTTTAACTAAATACAAAATACTCGAATTTTAACCAAAAAAAGATGAATTGGTTTTTAACAAAGTCGTTACAATGTCAGCAAGAGGTGAATTTTGAATCGAATAATGCAACTTCAACATAAAAATTTAACTCTCAACAAACAAGTAGTTGATTTTTAAACTAAAAAAGTATGAAAACTTTTTTTGAAGAAATTTAGATAATAATTCTTCCTGTATGTTTGGGCTATCATCCATTCGATTATCAAATTTGAGTCAGCCAAAGAAATCTCACAGAGCAACAAATTTGCAAAACGTTTTTCTTATAATGGAAAAAAATTCTCCCTGTCATGAAGTATAGATATATTTAAAGATTTTAAGAATCAGATGAAAGAAACGTTATATTCTTTAAATCAAAGGACAAGATATCTTTTTGATTCATAAGAAGAAAGCGGTCATTTCTCGTATTTTTTCGGTACAATTTTCGAAAGTATAGGGTTGAGTCAAGTGAATTCCCGGTTTTTTAAAATGAATTCCCGGTCATTTCCCAGCTATATCTGCAGTAAAATTTCATCCAAATTAGAATATAAATTATTCTTACGATTAGTATGTACACTCTTGAAAATGTTTATAATTTTAATCCACTTCTACCTAACTTTTATACAGTAAATGTTATAATTCACGGATCAGCACAGAGAAAACAATAAAGGGTAAAAATTGGTCCAGCCGAACATCCTGGGATAGTCTCGGCATGCAAATATATGGAGATCGGTAGGGGTAAAATAAAAAATTAGCGATCTTTCTACTTTTTTTGTCGATCTCCACTTTTTTTGCTTGCCGACATTACCACAAAATTTTTAACTGAACCAATTTTAACCCTTCGTTTTTTCTCTGAAGCAATTTTCATGATTAGAATATAATGTATAATTTACTCTTCAGATAATTTTAAATAAATTTAGCATTAGTTATATACTTATAAAGTAAACGAGAGGAATATAGAACTAGCCTAGAAATTATTTTTATGATCTAGAATTTTCACATCTACCTTGCTTTTTCAAGAATAGTTCTACCTACATTTTATATGATAATCATAACAGTGTATATATTGCTTGTAATATGAACAATTAAGGACGTACTAGTACTCAATTTTCTACGAACCTGTGAAATTTGCAACCCAGAAATCTAATTTTTCTACAAGAAAGTTGGTGTTTCACCAAGAAGTTGAATTGAAAAAGAATAATCTACCAGAAAAATGTGAAATTATATACTAACTAGTTTCATTTGCTATTAAATTTCCGGAATGGTAAGCCAAAAAGAAGAATTTTTCACAAAACAGTTGAATTTTCAACACGAAAATATGATTCTCCAATGAAGAAGGTTAATTTACAATCATACAGTTTAATTCTAAGTAAAGACACAACAACAATCATGACTTTTGACCCCAAAAAGAGTTATCTTCCTACAAAGTGGTATAACTTAAAATAAAACCAAGTGATTCAATTTCCAACGGAAAATATTACTCTAAGAGGAAAATATAATAGTTTATATTTCTACCGAAAAGCGATCCATTTGGAATCAATCGCAGATGAATTCTATTAAAAAATACTAGCAAAAAAATGTTTGAATGTAGAACAAGAAAATATTGAATCTCAACCTAAGGATTAACTTTTGCACCAGAATAATAGACCAATTTTCAACCTGAAATAGAATAGTTGCATTTTTGGTTGGAACAAATAATTCGCGTAGAAAATTAAGAATATTCGGCGAGATTGACTCAACATAACTTTAAATGGTCCGAACTTCCATGTTTTTTGAACAATATTACTGTTTACTGAAAAATATTCGATTCCGGCAAGAATTCCCGTAGATATTCTAAAATTGTTCGAATTTGCAACTTTTCTAAAAGACCTAATTTTTTTTTAATCTGATTTCGGAAAAAAATTCTTAAAATAACCTACAATTGTTCAAACTTTTTAATTTATTTAGCATCGTTTGAATATTTTGAAATGTTTGAATTTGTATATTTTCCAGAAGATTCATAACTGTTTTTGTTAAAAATCATCCGATTGCGGTGAGAATTTCTTCAGATAACTGAAAATAGTTCGATTTCATAAATTTTCTAAAAGATATGAACTCTAAAAGAAAAGTGTAATGGTTGGTAATTTAACCAAAAAATTTTTAATTCAAGATCAAAACAAATCAATTCTGTTACATGAGACAGAGAAAAGAGATAGTTGAATGTGCAACAGAAAAATAAAGTTTTAACCATGAAGATGACCAAATTGGTCAACGGCCATGCCACGCTTGAAAAACCGGTTCACGTCCGACCACTAAAGTTAAGCAGCGTTGGGCGCGGTTATTACTTGGATGGGTAACCGTTGGGGAATACCACGCGCTGTTGACATGTTGGTAGGAGACTAGTCCTCCTGTGTACTCAACTGTATCTTTCATCGAGATGAAACTTTACTTGGAAGAAATTCCATTGAAAGAAGTGTATTGATAATACTTGATTAAGAATACAGCAATTGTTATTTATAAGAAATTGAGATCAGTTATTGATTTAGGATATAATAATGATACATTTCCAACGTTTCAGGGGATTCCTTTGTTTCATGTAGCAGTACGATCGCGATACGAAATCAGGTGCAACTTCCGCAAGGGCCTTCGACCTTGTATGATAAATTAGCATAAAGTGATGCAAGATAGAAAATTCACACTGTAAAAAAGTGTTTTATGTGCCCAATATAGTTCTGAAATATCTTATGAGAGTAAGTAAGAATGGGGCTGAGATTTTGCATCAAATTCTGTATTATGTAAAGGTCATACATAACTTTATAATACATAATATATGATAATATATATTTCTAGATAATATAATTTGTAATATAACTCTCAATATGGAATATAATTCTTCTTTGATATTTTCATTTTATACGTAAATCTGTATTTACACATCGATCGTTACGGTAGAATCCTCCAATGGCATGGGCAATACTGATAAAATAATAATAATTCATGAAAATAAATTGGAATTTATAGAAAAAAAATCTGCCCGCTTCGCGGGCACATTCTCATCGCGCGCTTCGCGCGCAGCTCGCTTCGCTCGCAAGTA
>WSXT02144615.1:0-10403 GCA_011762715.2 Neuroterus valhalla
GGGCCTACAGGAGGGCAACGAGGGGGGAGGTGGGGGAGGGGGGGGGGGTGGGGGGGGGGGGGGTCAAATTTTACACAAATCTAACCTTCTCTGATGAGAATGTAAAAAAATGTATCTGGAATTGTGCTCAGTGTTTCTAGGGCCCTATAAAGGCAAGTGTGTGCATCCGCCATTTTGGGACCATGGAGTAGAGGGAGTATGTATACAACTTGTACATTAAACGTGAGAACTGAAGCTCGATTGTGATAAAATCAGGTTTTGATACTTCAATTGTATGGACCACATACAATTTACGCTGGTGGTTATAAATCGTAAGTAAATAACTCATTTGTTTAAGTAAACAAAAAAGTACATCAGGCTAAGTAACACTAATGTAACGAAGTTATTAGCATTTTTACGTTTCAATTGCAAATTTAACTGAATTTAACCTCACTTCAGAATGTACACCATGTGCAGCACAAAATGTACACAAAATAAGTGTACCATTTTGTGAATACATAGTCAATGTGAGGAAGTTATGTCAAAAATGTATGTTAAAATTTTTTTTGTTAATTATTTTTCCAATAAAACGTATTTAGTGTCTTTTGTCTGGTTATAATTTGTATTCAAATCTCTTTAACATGAACACAAATGGTGCAGTATAATGGATAATAAGAATTATAATCATGCTAAAAACACACGATGACACAAATACGCCTAATAAGTTTTTTACATTAATCTAAGTTAGACTTCCGTACTTCTTTATGTTAACTTGAATAAATAGGTTATTGACGTACGTTTAATAAGCAGCTGTGAAGGCTGTATGTCTTCTCTACAATTGCAGCTTCCACATCACATTTCAGAACACTCCGAAAGGAAAATATTCATTAACACGTTTCCTAGCAAGTCTTTAAACAAATTAAAACTATTATGTCTTGATTTTCATCAATGTAAAAAGCTAATTTGATGACAAATAAGCTTCAATTCTTGCGTTTAATGCATACGTTGTATACATACTCCATCTGCTCCATGGACCGAAAATGGCGGATGCACATACTCATCTATTTAAAGTTCTAGTGTTACTAACAATCTCCGTTAAAATGTCGAAGATCATTATATTCAATATTCAAAACTTATATTCAAGACGTTAAAGTTAACGTTTCGTTTGAAAAAGAATATTCCTTTTATAATGTATGCCTAAGAATTTGAAACTTGTATTGCTGGATCTTGTGTATACGACAATTTCTTTAATATTTCAAAGCGAATACTTCCTTCTTGGATATTTATCATAGTCATTACATAACTTTAGTTTATATATTCAATTACTTATAATCGGTATACTAGAACTTCAATTCAAGGATGTTCTAAATGTAGAGTTTGAGGGGACTCTCACTATCGTTTCGAAGAGGTGAGTCTCGATCACGAGATCGAGAGAGGATTGGGCGAAATATCGATTTCGACGAGAGATCTCGAAAATCTCTTGCGTTTTACTCAGCAATACATACATCTACTATGACGAAATAATTTATACAGTGAAAATTCTTTAAGAGATGATTTATCATTAGATTTGAAAAAACTTTTTCATCCGTGGGTATATATAATTAGAATACTATTTAACCGGATAACACCAAACTTCTTGCAAACGTTTGGAAACGTTTTCTGGCAAACGTTAAAACGTTTGTAAATCTTTGGAAGAAAAACGTTTTTAAAGCGTCGGATAATGCCGCATATTTCTGATACTTGAACTGAACAAAACTTTTAATAGAAGTTTTGAAAACGTTTGATAAACGTTAGACCAAGAAAAATTTGTGCAGATTAAATTTCCAAATGTCTCTAAAACGTTTGCAAGACATTTATCAAAAGTTTGCGGAACGTTTATCCAACGTTTTAAAAATGATTGTCAAACGTTTGCAAAATGTTTAGGAAACGTTATAAGAAGGTTTGAAGAACGTTTGATTGAAAAATCAATTCTTTTTTTTAGCTCATATACCCTTAATGGTATTGAGACCATACCCTACTTTTAAATGATAACTTTTCCGTGCCTTTCTTTTAAACATATATTTGAAAGTCGTATATACAGGGTTCCCAAAAAGTCCCGGGACGGTTGGATATTTCCTCAGGTAAAATATTTTTTTTTTAAGTGAAAGTCATTCCTGAAGTAAATTTCAACAAGGGATTCAATGATGACCTTCATTTCGACCTTGAAGTTGAACTTTTTGGCTTTTTGAAGGTCAATTTTGTTTCTTTGAATTAACAAAGTTTTCCAAGAGGTCAGTGCGATTCCTAAAGTAAATTTCAACAAGAGATTCATTAGTGAGCTCTGTATTGATCTTGGTGAGGATCTTCAAGGTTTTTTCCAAGCAGTTTACGTTGACGTTTAGCATTACCAAGGAACAACGATGTGGAGGTAGTAAATTCTGTTCCCTTTGGGGTGCTTGATTAGCGTGAGTCCCCTTGCCTCTCACGTTTCGGGGTGCTCTAACTGACCTTGAACGTTACAATTGACGTATGACTGGGGTACGTACGTGAACGTAGAATTTTTTGCTCTATCGATTGCAGAAGTAAAAAAAGGGGGTTTCCATTAAAAAAAAAGTTGACCTTCAAAAAACCATGAAGGTCAACTTCAAGGCTTGAATGAAGGTCACCATTGAATTCCTCGTTGAAATTTTTTTGAGGAATGACCTTCACCTTTTTGGAAAATATTTTACCTGAGGAAATATCCAACCGTCCCGGAACTTTTTGGAGACCCGGTACAGTAATCACCATAGTTTCCTGCCACTTGCGAGAAGGGTCATGCCATCTTTCGGATAAATTTTTTAATCTAACGTTTTCCAAACGCTTTAAAGGCGTTTGGAATACGGTCGTGATTTCGATCATTCATTATTTTATTCTCAAACGTTTCTTAAACTTCATTTAAACGTTTGCCAAATTTCTTTTAAACGTTTTCCAAACGTTTTGAAAACGTTGTAAATACGCGTTGAAGTTGTAGTCACTCAACATCTTATTGGTCAAACGTTTGTAAAACGTTTAAGAAAAGTTTTGTTTACTTGAGTCTCCAAAATCATGAGAAGTATCCAATGTTTTCAAAACGTCTTTCTTACCAAAAATCCCGAACGTTTTTGATTTGACAGAAAACTTTTATAAACTCTCTCTCTCTCTCTCTCTCTCTCTCTCGCATGCTCGCATACTATATATTAAAGAATGAAAGGGAGAAGGAGTGAAAAAAATTGAACCTAACAGAATGGTTGTTTAGAATCCCTATATTTAGGGGTTTTTTTATTGATGAGCACGGACATTGTTTGATTTTGCTTGTACATAAAATAGTAAAAGCCATCACTTTTCAAAGTGTAATTATTCAAAGAATCGATACAAGAATGTTTAAAACACATTGTAAAATATAGGGTTATCGAGAGTCTCGATTCAAGACGAGAGTTCCTTGCTCCGAGATCAAGACGAGAGTCTCATTCCCAATTTCTTACGAGATCTAGAGCTGAGTAATCTTGTACCGTCTCGCTCTTAAGAAGCTATATCTAAACATATAAACTAAAAATTATAAATTTACTTCAAAGAGCTTAAATGGAAGTTTGATTCAACTATTTTTTGTTGTAAGTTATGTCATTTCTTTCAGAGTCTAGTTTGTTCATTTCTGGTTCAAAATTTATCTGTTTTGCTCGGAAATCCTACTACTCGGTGAAAAGTCTCACCATCTGATAGTTGATAGTTAATTATTTCTTAGTGAAGAGTCTACTTTCATATTTTTTATCCATAATCCTATCTCTTCTGGTTACAAATTGTAGGGAAGAGTGGGGAGTTGTGAGCCGGGTATTGTTTTCGAGGTATTTCTTGCATAAAAATCGATAGATGGTAAATGTTTTAAGTTGAATTTTTAGAGGGCGTCTAAACACAACCACCTGAAAAAAGAATTTGAGAAAAATCACAGTCGTCTTTGAAATATCGCAGATCGGCTAAAAGTCGAAAAATCGGCATTCGTAATTTTGGTGGGGAGTTATGAGCCATGTCAAAAATGCCAGAAAACAGCATATTTTTATCATTCATGTCTAATAAAGTAGTAGAAAATGAAATTTAAGATAAAGTTGATGTAAATAGAAGATTTAAAAGAATTAATCAGATTCGCAATTAACACAGGTGTCGTGTTGGCACCCTTCAAGTGCACAGCACAGTCGCACATGTTACAATGTATTGCGTTATTTTCTATTTACTTTTCTCGGTATTGTGCCCGTACAGATGATGCAGAAGTCTTCATCAACTCCCTTCAACTCCCTGCAGTTGGTGGCTCATAACTCCCCATATCGGACTTATTTAGAATGGACGCATCGCTCTCGATGCACTGAACAATTATCAAAATTTTCTTTCTTGGGTAGAGAGCCAATGGTCTAAAGAATGTTTTGTGTAAACTTCTCTCTAGAGTTGTCTGCAAAACAGGCCTTAAAATACCACTAACACAAGTATCAAAAAAAACTTTCGGTGCGATTCAACAATGAGTAATTCACCTGAAGGCCTGAACGCCTGCAGATGCGATGAATGCTCACTGAAAAGTTAGCACTGGTCAAGACTGTCAAGAGAAACACTGAGCACTACATACAACAGACCTAGCAATCACAGCATGGCAGGAATCGAAATGGCTCACAACTCCCTCCGGCTCACAACTCCCCACTCTCCCCTATTATTTGGTAAAAAAAGTCATTTTTCCAGGCCTTTTGTGTTAAAAATTTGTTTTTTGGTAGGAGGTTTTTCGGTTAAAATTTTGTTCCGAAATTCGTCCCTTATGTTGAAGGCGGTAATCATATATTTCGTGTACAATTCATCTCTCTTGGTTCCAAAACTGTACTAGTTGGTAAAGTTTTTTGTTGATAATTCTACTTTTTTGTTGGAAAGTTTTTTTCCCGTTAGAAACTCATCTTATTGTGGGGAAGTCATCTTTTTTTGCTGGGAATTCATTTTATCTGGTTGAAAAATCGACTGTTTTGTGGAACATTTGTCTTTTTGGATCGGAAGTCTATCATTTCGGAATGAAAATTTATCTTTTGGTTAACATATCATTTTCTCTTGGTTGAAAATTCTTTCTTTTTTTGGTTGAAAGTTTATTCTCTATTGTGAAATCACCATATTTCCAATCCAGAATTCATCTCTTTTGATTAAGAATTGTACTATCAGGTAGGAAATTTGGACTATTTGTTTATAATTCAACTGCTTCGTTGAAGAGTCATTTTTTTCGGTTGAGACTCCGTCTTTTATTGGTTTTGTTCATTTTTTCTAATTCAAATGCCTACCATGATATTTTTGTTCCAAAATTCATCTCTTTAGGTTGAAATTTTTTTTCTGATTGTCAGAAAATTCAATGAAGTATTCGACTAAACCGATGTATTTTTGGGTTGAACATGAACCTTTTATATGGTTGAAAGTTCACCATCTTTGTTCAAAAAGTCTACTTCAATAGTTTTGGTGAAAAATTCATCTCTTTCGGTAGAAAATTCGATCAGCTCGTTGAAAATTTTATCATGTCTTTTGAAAGTCATTCTTTCAAGTTTTCATTCATCTTTTGATGTTGAAAACGATTTTCTTCCAATAAAAAAAGTCTACATATTGTATTTTGGAATAAAAATTTATCTCTTTTTGTTCCTAATTCTACAGTTTGATGGTAAATTTTGTTATTTTTCTGACATTTCAACTATTTCGTTGTGAAACGATCATTCTTGTTCGAAAATTCATTGGAATATTATCTACTTTTTATATTTCATTTAAAAGTTCTGAAACGTTAAATATAGAGAGTAGGCGTTTTAACCCCAAGTTCCTGCCTTACCGACACACAGTGGTTCAAAATCCCAAAAAGCTAGCCATAAATCAGAATCTCGATATTTCACTTCGATCGAGTACCCACATAAGGTTTTTGGGGTCGCTGATTCCGAAAATGGAATCAAAAAACCAAAATTCAAAATGGCGGACCCAAAATTGCAGACATTTTCATAAATTTCCCTATGCATTTACTTGAAAATTAGTATTAAGGGGTTTTTGGGGTCGCTGATTCCGGAAATGGAGTCAAAAATCTAAAATTCAAAATAGCGGACCCAAAATGGTGGACATGTTTTTAAAATTCTCCATGTATTCACTTAAAAATGAGTATTAAGAGGTTTTTGGGGTCGCTGATTTCAAAAATGAAGTCAAAAATCCAAAATAGAACATTGCGAATATTTTATAAAATTTTCCGTGCATTTACTTGAGAATGAGTTTCAAGGGACCCCAAAAACCTTACATTGGTACTTGAACAAAGTTATTTATCGAGATTTTGATCTTTGGTCAGCTTTTTGGGATTTTGAACCACTGTGCGCTGTATGACGGGCATTTATGGGCATAACTGTACGTTTCATAGAAAAAAATTCCCCGAGCGCAAACCGGCAACTTCCGGCAACTCAACTTTTGATATGTTTTGCAGAAGTTGGCTATTCATTATTGAGATAACAATACAGGACCCGATCTATCAAGACTTTTTTCTAAACTCTGTTTTCATCAGCGTAAGCTTATCATCAACATTTAAAAATTGCAGCCAATTTTCCAAACATATTTCATATTTATCTCTGTCAAGTACTTGGGTAATTTGTATAGGTGAAAGTACTTACATTTGCGAGAACAATCCATGTTGAGACATCCAAATTGGTTCAAAAATTCAAAAATTGTGCACTTTTGAAAAACTGGTTTCACATGTCGCGACGTGTTTGACTTGTTCGACGCGTTTGACGTCTATGAAACAGAGAGGCTGAAGTTGGTTCAAGCAACATGTGTTCCTAATAATCAATCTTAAATGACGCTAGGGGTACCACTACTGATAATGGACTTTTTGGATAGCGAAAAAAAAAAAATTTCACATTATGGCCAACTTTTCATGATTTTTGACCATTGTGCGACATCGAGATTATTCTACAGCTGCAATGGTTCGTGCCCGTACTAAGTTTCTCGACCATTCCTAATGGCGTTATCAAGAATATTCTAGAAACTCCGAACGAACACCAACATCTACAGCTCTAGAACGAATCGATGTCGATAAAGTAGGAATTTAGAATTTAAATTATTCCTGCGGACTAGGCGGGTGGCAAATATCAAATATTATATCCTATCAAATATCTTTGCTCCTATCAATGCCTGTATAGAATAAATGTGACAAGAGATCCGACCGCAGCCGTGTGGCGGCGCTCACTGTACTTTTATATTTATTTTCGGACAATATTTTGTAATGTTTTGAATCTCCAATAAATTAATGGGTTCGTACGAAAAAGTGAAGAAACCATTATTAACATGTACATTATAGATTACATTATAACAAAAATATTTAATTTGTGGCATTGACATATGTTAATATCGTAAACTATGAAAATTGTAGATTGCAATCCAATTTCTTCTTTTTTGACATCTATAATTATGAGTGAAATGAGCACTAAATTCAACTAAATTATACAAATTTATATTTCTTTTTGAATTTAGACAATGACTTATTTTTCTTCCTTATGATAAACCTGTGAAAAATGAAGACGTCTATAAAAATATGTCCAATACTTCTAGCATATTATAAAGGATAGGATTTATAGAATAAATAAATATTATAAATTTGGAGGATAAGAAAGTGTATTCGTGAACAATATGTAAATAATAATCAATAGATTAATATTAAAGTACATAATTATTTATGTATTTCAGTTATGAATTCTTAACTAATATAATAAATATTCAACTTAAACACTTCAATTTGTAACCATGAAGGTGAATATTCAAACAAGAAGATTTATTTTCGATCAGGAAGATTAATTTTCCCCCAAAAAAAAAAAATCTTTTAACAAAATAGTTGAATTTCAAACTAGAAAAATAATTACTTTCATCCGAAAATCAAACAGTAACATTTTTAATTTCAAAAACCAATTTCAAGCCCAACATAAGAGTTTTCAACTTAACCGAAGAATCTTCAACTAAAAAGATTTTAATTTTCAAACAGATAAATTAATTAGTACTAGAAAAGATAAATGGTCGACCAAAATTTGAATGCTCAAATTTTTCATTTAAAAACAAAAATTGATGTTTAACCAAAAAAAAAAATTAAATTGAAAGAGCGATTTTCGTAATTTCCTCTTTTTTAAATCCGAATTATAATTACTTAAAAAATTTCGTGTTCCATGTGAAAAAATCCCTCGATTCCAATTTGATTATCAAACTGGATTCAGCTAAAAAAATCTCACAAAGCAACGAATTTGCAGAAGGTTCTTCTTATAATGAAAAAGAATAAAAGTCTTTGTTCGCATAAAGTATAGATGTATTAAAAATTTTCAAGAACAGACTTAAGAAACGTAACATTCTGCAAATAAAATGATAAAATCTCTTCGAAATTTGAAATCTCAAAACATTAAAATTTTCTTTTCAAGCACAGAAAAATCAAATAATGTCGTTTGTCTACTTTACAAAATTAAAACTTAACACTGTTGCCACTTTTCCCATGTATTTTATAAACTGTTGGCCTAAAAGTACAGCCAGCGCCGCCACTCGGCTAGAATCAACATTTCCGTCACTTTCAGTTTCGACTATCGTCCGCCTGCTTCGCACCTCCTCGAGTGACACAAAAAAGTAAAGCTAACTTGGAGTTTTGGACGTCAAATATACATAAGGTACTTCCAATAAGCACGACATTCTCAATAAATATGTTGTTTTCTATTTTGTTTATCAGAAATATTCTAAGAAGAATAATGGTGCTTCAAAAACTGATTTTCGTGGATTGCTTTGCAAACTATTACCCACCGATGAGAAACCCGCCGTTTGCAAGATTGCCAACAATTAGAAAAAATGAGGAGATATGAGTTCACTGCCGGAATGAAAAAAGTGAATTTCAAAAAATTATAAATGAATTTCGAAGAATTCGAGAGATTTGAATAGAGTTCAAGGGATTCCCATATGTCATTTGCAATTTTATCTCTAAGCGATGTGAATGAATTGGGAATTTATTCTCAGATCCTCCAGATTTTTATTTCATTAATTGTATTCTTTATTCGCCACCGATCTTGTAAATTAATTCGTCTTTTGAGGAGAAATAAAAAAAAAACACTTTCATGAGAAATTTTTCTTCTTTCCCATTCCTGTTATTTTCCTTAAATTTCACACATTGGATTCATATTTTTATCTTTTCTTTTTATTCGAGGGGTTAACCACTGTTGTAATCTGGTGTACACTCTTCCATCTAATCCCATGTAATCCCTGTACAGCTGTACAATACGGTGTATTTAAAATAGGTTTTCATTGTTCTCAAGCTTTACCCGGGAAAGATTTTTTTAAACTTCTGTTGTATCCATTTTGATTTTATTCAAGTTTTAATCTTCTCTGATTTTTGGAAGAAATCAAGGGCATTCAGAAAAATTGGGGGTAAAAAGCAAAAATGTAGGGTGAATTTCAAATCATTGAGAATGAGTTTCAAAAAATTTAAAAAAGTAAAAGTATGGTAATTTTAAATTCGGGATTGAGTTTGTGGAATTCGATGATTGATACGCTCAAGGATTCAGGGTCGGCCTAAAAAACACTTCAGGATGAATTAACAAAATTTTATGAAATTAGGAAGTTAATTCAGAACGATTTGGGAGAATTCGAAAGAATTTATAAACAATAAAAAGGAATGAAGGGTTAGTTCGAGGTGAATTCAAACTAATTACCAAAAGAGAAAAAAGTTCAAATTTTTCCATTGGTTTAAGGAAAATTGTAGTGGATTTAGAAGAATACGGAAGAACGCAAGAATATTCGATGGAATTCATTCAAAGTCAAAATGAATCTTAAAAAATTATGAGACACTTCATAATAATTCAAATGAATAGAACCGAATATTTGAAATGCGAAAAAAATCTGTCAAGTTTACGGGATTTTAAGGAAATTTCAAATAATCGAAGCGAATTCAGAAGAATACGGAAGAAAATTGAGAAATAATCGATCTGAATTTGATAACCCTAGGTTTTTTTCATTCATTGGAAGGAAGTGGATAAAATGATCTTTAACTAAAAAGCGACTATTATACTGTGGATCAGTGATTGGAAGTCACAAGCTACTTATTTTGGTAACAATCAATTTAATTGCTTCTGCACCTATTTTTTCATTTTTACTATTCGAATTGTGGCAGCACAGAACCTATCTGTATGGCAACACTTTGATAAAGAATAAAAAGAATTTTACTTTGTCATATGAAATTCAAGAATCTGGTTGATTTGTCTCCCTTTATTCTTTGATTCAACTTTTCCATTTTTAGTTGAAAATTCATCATTTTCTTAAGAAAATTCAACTTTTTTGTTGTATATATATTTTTTTTTTTAAAATCGTTTTTTCCAGTAGCAAATAATTTTTCCCAATAGTTAATTTTTTTTTTTGGTTGAAAATATAACAATTTTGTTAAC
>WSXT02144626.1:0-10402 GCA_011762715.2 Neuroterus valhalla
GATCAGCGCGTCAAAATACGTCGGTATACAGAGTTTCAAAGAAATCGGAGGTAAGCGCTTTTCGGAACTCCACCCAAGAATTCTAAATCAAATTTAAGAAAACGTATTTTTTTTATGGGAAATACGTGTTTAACTTCATGGGGCTTACGCCACCTCTAAATATTATAAAAAAGAAAAAGAATGCGTTTATTCGTTTGTGGATTCGAACTTATTTTCGGCGTTTGCATAAAAATTAAAAAAAAAAATTTATTGGACTACCCTAATGTTCATCCTTATATTCTTCCTATCTCCAGTTGACGTCTAAGCTACTAATCCCTACTATTTCCTCTTCCCCTATGCCCTGTTCGCCTCTTCTATTTTCCGTCTCTTAACCCCCACTCAACAACTATTTACTCATCGCTTCTATCACCCCTCTTTTTCCACAACTCCGCAACATCATTCGATCATCTCGTCATTGTACTCCATCTACACAATCCTCATCACCCTCGCAGCAAAATAAAGGTTTTTGTCTTGTTACAATAACTTCGATAACATTATATTGTGAAAGTGGGATTGTATCTTTCCCTGTTCTCTCTCCTTCTTCCCTGTTTAGCGGAATCGTCATTGCGGTGGCTGAGCATTCTTTCCTGGGCATAAAGCTTATGAAGTTCTTACCAAAGTTCCACATGATTAGTATAAATTGAATCTACTTGAGGAAAAAATAACATCCAGGTGTTTTATCTCAGAACCAATCTGTTTCATCAGATAGTTATGAAGGTTTGCACTTCGACTGGACTCTCTTGTCATTTGCAGATCCGGGCTTGTTCTACTTTAAAAAGTTGGGGCTTATTCTCGAACTACTGTTTAGTGGAATTCGGTTTGCCGGCAATAGAACAAGTAGAGAGACGAGCGTGGCTTACGGATTATGAGAAAAGTTTGGCTACGTTCGTAAGTGTTCTCTCTATCTTGCTGCTCTGCCTGTTTCAAAGCTCGTATCAACAAAGCGAGAACAAACCTTCCTCCCATGTAGATACACCCAAGTTCGAAAGCCACGAATTCATTGTTACAGTGGATTCGGTCTTGGCTATCATTGACATTCCTCCACGTGGAGAGATCGATATGAACTTTGACGAATTTATCAGAAGCAGGACCATGCACTCCATTCCACCCTCTATTCACGATCACAAATTCTTAAACGAGAAGTAGTCAGTATAAACTTTGGAACTCGTTCCCGCACTGATTTTGAGTAATCATCATATTCCAAAAGGAGTGTCTCCGTGTTACGGAATGTTTAGAAATATTTTCATATTAAATTAGTACTCCAAATAAATTGTTCCGACGATTTGTACATCAAACAATATGTTCATACAGCCTAGTGGCTTTAAGAGCATCTCAATATATTTGATGTCAGATTTTCACCTATCAAGATATTATAACTCAACAGGAATAGAATCCTCTTCTGTTTCTCTGTATTTTTTGGCTGACTGCGTCTAATGGGAGAATAATGTGGCCTTGCTCTGCCGAAATACACAATGTCTGATCATACCCAGGCTTTTCTACTGCAACCTAGAAAAAGACTTCGCCGATGAGTAGGTGAACTTACACTGTAAGCCACAAGCTTGTTTTCAAACAATACACCTAAAATACATACCTTGAAAACCAGAATAGTCACCAATGGATTCTTATAGGAAGAATAATTGCTATGAGAGAATTAAACAACTTATATTGAAAAAAGCTTTCTAATGGGTAGATACTCAGATGTCAATACGATCAACGTCAAGGCCAGGAAGAGATATCAGATAATCCTTCTGGAGTGGAGACTAGGGACGAGGCATTTGTTTTCTTCCGGATCTGAGCTCTCAGACTATGTTCGTAACATGAAAAAAAACCCAGTCCATTGAACTGAACCATGTATATCTATCTGAGCTCTTAGACGATATTCTTAGCATGGACACAAATCCAGTTTATTGAACCAATTAACATTTTTGATTTGACAAAGCTTATAAAAATTTTTTGCGTGTATATATTTTTCAATGTTATAAATAATATAGAAATAAACAGTACGTATTAATCATAAATTCTGAAGCCTATACATGAAATATACATTGATAATATTGTTTACCAACCCTTTTTAATGTGTGGCTTATTTCACTAAAAATGCTGAATTAGATATTTGTACAATATGGATATTTATGCACATCAAAATAAAAAGTAAGTTTCTATAATTTTGCATGCATTTTGCTTATACTTTCATTTTTTTCATTTCAACCGATTATTTCTTTATTGTTCATAAAATCAAAGAAATAGATATACAGGCAACAAGTGGTTAAGCTTCACTTCAACATTGTTACTCTGTTGACTTCATCATTACTATCTTCAACTTCTTCTGATCCAATTTCACAGTTCACATCTATTAACAAAGGAAAACTGACCAATTTCTGCAAAGACTATTGAAGAGAGGCTTATTACGACGCAAACGAGTTTGAAACAATGAAACGAATTCAAATAATAACGATTTGAGATTTGAAAAGCACCTGACGTGCATGGCTGAAGAGAGACAACGAAAGCGAACAGCAATGAACGTACTATACAGTACACGCATGGCTGTAACGTACTATAGCAAAATGCGCGTGGTTTGGTCTCTGTTACCCTTTTTTCGGTTAGCCTCTATCCGCCCAGCGTCTGCAGTGTAACGCACCATAAGGAACTTATCAAGAAAAAACTCTTTTGCATTCAGAACGATGACAAAAATGATACGCCGATGTGAATTTGATTGTGGATATTGGCAGGGCTAGCGAATTATTTCTTTGGTACCGCTATGGCCTTTTTGAAATGGGAGGGGGGGGGGGGTTGTTTTCAAGGGTTGAAGTCTGTTGCACACATTTCAACAAATCAAAGTGAAGATAATGCGCCATAATAAATTTGATTTTGGCTAACGGCGGGGTCAGTGAAATATTACACTGGTCCGCCGGTGTATTTTTGAGAAACCAGGTACTTACGGTGTTGCACAAATTCCAACTTCAGTTGGACTTTGAAAATATTCTGCTCTAATTATTTGGCGCAAATTAAAATTGAATTCATTTGGTTGGTGGGGCTTGCGAAATAGTCCTATTGAAATTGAACATACGATCTAGATGAAAAGACAGGAGATGTCTTTTTATGAATGACATTGCTTTGGGATGAATGAAAGTATATTTTCGGTTGCTTGCTATAATGAGGGCTTATATGATCTGAATATAACATGGATGTTTATTTTACAAATTTGAATTTTGACCTTCCGTGTACACAACGGAATGCATGTTATGAGAACTATCAAGATGTTTACCTTTGGGAAAAAATGAATAATGTGAACGTCATTAAATTAAATCTGAATAACTTCGAACCCCTGAAATAGAGAAATATGATACAAGTGAATCATAAGTCTGTTTCATCAGGCAACCAAAATCATAAAACTATTCATACAATTGTAATTTGATTCGACAGAAGGATAAGCTTTATTCTTACCTGCCTCCCTGCCCCTTGTCTATTCCTCCCCTTCCTTCCCTTTTTTTCATTGTATTGGGGGGAGTTAATGCCGCCGCCACCATCAAAACCGCTGTGTCAGCGACTCAGGAATCGCGGATGTTTCCAGGAAAAATAGTAGAATATTGCAATAAATATACGATCTGAAACGGAATCATTGAGCCAAATTGAGTACGTTCTTAGAAAAAATAGTGAAATATTTCACAAATTTGTACTAAATATAGTTATCCTAACCAAAAAAATTGAATGATTTTTGTATATATTTATGTAAAAGATATTAAAATATAAAACCTCCCACGAAGACCTCCAACGCCTTCCACGAGGGCCTCCAGAGCCTTTTACAACGGCCTCATGAGTCTCATAGAGGGCATCAACAGCTTCCTGAGAGATTCTCCAGAGCCGTTTACGAATGCTCCCAGAGCCTCCTACAAGATTCGCCAGGGTCTTTAGAAGCCCTTAGGATATCCTCCAAGGGCTTCTACGTGGGCGTTCAAGGCTTTCCATGAGGTCTTAGGTGTGAACAATGCCTGAAATAACATGCACGACTGATCATCTTTTCACCTTCAGAATTACTATAAAAATAAAAAAAGGAAAAAAAAGATAATAAACCAATTAATTTCTTAAGCCTCTAATATTCCCATCCATTGACATGATCCTCTTCTTCTTCCTAGACTTAGATAAACAAATTAATGTACATAAAGCACGATAATAAACAGATGGGAGTCTTTGGTCCCTAATTTTCCTATTTATTGACATATATCACTTATACATTCCCCTCTTTAGTATCTTGGAGATTAATTTATTGTAATTTATTTCGAAAAGTAAACTTCATATCAATATCTTGTGGAGTTGGTTGAAGCCCAACAAACTTTACCAGTTAAACGTTTCATTATTTGTCAATACTTTTAATATCACAGCGTTTGACAATATCAAAAAATAGGATTAAAATTCAGAAATCTCCTCAATGCTATTTGTAAATTGTGATCCCCTCTGACGGGAACTATTTATTTTAATTTAACTCAAATAGATCACTCAAATTTGATTCAATGAAAAAATAAGGGGGTTGGCACGCAAAGCCATTTAGGAAAACGACGCTAGCTTCCAGCGAAACTGTAGTAAATCACTAGCATGACCAAGTCTCACGGCTGTAAGATGGGTGTCCGCATAGTACAATGTATCCACAATTAAGGACTACTAGAACCCTTGTGTGCCTTAAGAACACGGAGCTACCCAAGATGACAGCTTTCTGCATCCAACTCGCAAGTGCCTCTGCATTTTTCTAGCACGTGTGGAGTTACAAACTATTACAGAGCTCCACAAAAAAAAATGAACCAAAAGTGCATATGAAGAGACCACCCTCTCTTAGGTTTTTGGGGTTGCTGAATCCAAATTTGACGTTCGCTTGACGCCATCATGTCAGGGTTTTTCATAACCTCAAAAATTTTGCTCAAAAATCAAGTTTTTTTTGTTTTCAAGCGAGACATGCTGAATTTCAGCCTAAATCTACTGTCCGCAGAGCCTAAACCTACGAAGCACTGTAATTTTCACTAACTAATCCCAACCTAACTTCACCTACGCTCGCCCCAATCAGCCGACTACCGTTGGCGAATATTTAATTTACAACACTACCTAATCAAACTGAACGTAACCCAACTTCATATTACCTTATTTATTTTACAGGGCAATTTCTGTATCAGTATCACTGCCGTGTAAGCGGAAAGTATCAAAAACAAATTTCATATTGTGTGTTCATGTAACTTTCCCATGACAAAAGTATCGAGAGCTTAACCTAGACAAGCAAGTTAGATACCAGAAACAAGTCAAAGAGCAATGAAACTGTATATTGTACGTTTGTTATTCATATTTTTTTGTGTATCAAGCAATAATTTTTCAACTGCATTTTTCCCACTGCATTATTTCTAAGTTAAGCTGTCGATACTTTTGGCATGAGAAAGTTACATGACCATGCCATATAAAACTTATTTTTGATACTTTCCGCTTACACGGCAGTGATACTGATTCAGAAATTGCCCTGTAAAATGAATAAGGTAATATGAAGTTGGATTACGTTCAGTTTGATTAGGTAGCGTTGTAAACTAAATATTCGCAAACGGTAGTCGGCTGATTGGAGCGAGCTTAGGTGAGGTTAGGTTGGGATTTGTTAGTAAAAAATTACATAACTTTGTAGGTTAAGGCTCTGCGGACAGTAGATTTAGGCTTAAATTCAGCATGTCTCGCTTGAAAAAAAACTTGGTTTTTGAACACAATTTTTGAGATTCAGTGACCCAAAAAACCGAAGAAAAAGTTGGTCTCTTCATTTGCACTTTGGTTCATTTTTTTTTGTAGAGCTGTATTAGTGGTCTTGATTAAATAGAACACCAAGATAGTCTGTGTTTTTCCACGTCATAAACTGGACAAGTGATGGTCCAGAGGTCGGGCACCTCCGAGAGATCCTTACCAAGGATGGTATCCATTTAAGCCAGATCATAGGGCTTAAGGAGAACTTAGATGTTTATGTTTCTCGTTGTCCTGGAATCATCATCATTCCTTGCAGGATGCCATATTTCTGCAGTTGGTATCAATATCCTATCCCCTTTTATCGCCTAAAGTTTGTTTTTGCAGCGTTTGGGGAACCGTCGCGCAAATATGTGCTCCTTTCGAGAGTCTGATGGCGTGGTTTCTTAATATTTACTGAAAACCCTACAGAAGCCCAGGGTGTTTCTGTCACGACAGAGTGTGCAAGTGCGCCATCCCAGTGGGAAATTTACCATCGGCCCATTGCTTGGTCGATTTTGGCCAGGCGCTAGGTGTAGTCAACCCAAGATTGATCCAATATTGCGCCAATGGTGAGTTTTGGCAATTTCCCACTGGGATATTGCACTGCTTCCCTATTTATCGTCAGATGCTTTGCGCGTTATAATTGGTAGGGAAGTGCTCTTTTCCACCCTCGCAAAGCTCCTTATGCGAAGGGTTAGGCCTAGTCTAGGACGTCGCCTGGTATACTAGAGACACTGTACAGGACACCTCACCCAGGTACCAATCAACTGTCAGCATGATCTCGCCGATTCGCTCCTGTTTTTTTCTTTTTGATCCGACCTATTGTTGGATGCCCTGCGCTTTCGATCATTTTGAAACGTACTTCAAATTAGGTTTAGTGTTTCCATAGTTGTTTCCATGAGCAGCTGTAAGAAGAGTTTGTCTTTCTCCGCGGAGCTTCGCTTTCAAAGATCAGGTTGCGTACTCCAAGAGATCGCCTAGTATTCCAGAGACACAGAGAAGGACTGAGGTGCTGTTCAGCTTCTGGGGCGGCTGCTAACGCCATGGCTCAGTTTCTTTTTATCCAGGATCATTCCTACATGATTGTTCACGACCTATTATCTTCTGCAACCGTATCCATCAGGAACCCTCCGTACATTGACCTCCTGTCCGCCCAACCTATTACCTATTACTCCATTTCACATGTAAAAATCTTGTTCCATATTTTAGTATAATTTCACTTAAATCTATTCTTATTGATTTTATCGAAATCTTTTGTAACAGATGACGTTAGAGGAGAAATTTACAGGAGACAGGAGAGTAACTCAGGTGGTAGAATGCCTAGCTCTTTAACAGTTTATCTCTTTGCGGGGAATCCCCATGCACATTCGTGGATTACAGTGAATATAGTCTGATAAAATGATCTTTTCTTCACACGTACATGAAAAACCCCCATTCATTCACTATTTTCAGGCATCAAAAATAGCCAATTCTGCAATGCAACAGTTATCAGTGACCAAAATATTTTAGTAACTGGGTACCAATGGGTTAAATGTTTTGCTAAACGGTTTCACTATATACGAAATTTAGCTTCATAAACATTTCCTACATTAAAATATTGTTCTGTTAGGCAATCCCCGATGTCTGTAGACGTTAAAAGTGCACAGGTTTTGCATTGTTTCTTTATGTGTAGAGTTAGTCGTGTAGAGTTTTATTCGTGGACTTTTTCGACCAACTTTTTTTTGGTAAATTTAATGTGTTGAGTAAAATGTGCACAGTTTTACGTGATGGAATATATGTGTAGACTTGATGTGGAGAGTTTTACGTGGTGAATCAAATGTGGAGGCTTGACCGCCTAAAGTTCGATATGTAGACTCAATGTGTACAAATCATCATTTGGAGAGCTGTTATGTGTATTATTGATATTCAGCCTGAAATAAGAGCCGAAATTCCGGTAGGGGTAGCCACGGCCTTATTTTTTACCAAGTAATTTCTCTCCTTCCTGGAGTAACTTTGTTGCATCTGTACAAACTTTCTGTCACTAAAATTTTAGGATAGTTTGCGACAGTTATAAAATTATTTTTGTTTAATAAGGGATATCAAAATGAGGTTTTCAATGGAAACACTGAATGAAGCAAAAATCGCGATGGTTGAAGATCCCAGGACACTACCATGTCACTTAATGATGCATTCGTGTTCAGTGGGTATCGTTAACTAACCTGTTTGCCGCAAATTTCTCGTGAAAATGGATACATGGCAACAGATCCTTTGTAACTGTAAGGCGCTGGTTATCTAAAGACACGGATATCTCGCTGCGTGTATACATGGGTGATTCTCAAAAATTCAGATAATTTCGGGAGTGCAACTTCTGAGAAGAAAAGTTTTTCGATATGGATAAAAAAAGTTTTTTTCTTATAGTACTAACCATCAGGTTAAAATATCATGTTAAAAAATTATAACAATGTCATAAATAGACAGGATAATTTTGACTTACACGGATTTAAGGAAATCTACACGATTTCAGCAACCATGTATAAGAAAACACGATGTTCAGAAAGATGTCTGTAGTCTGCAATCTGTAGACTTGATAACTTCCAAGAGAATGATCATATTGGATTCTGCTTTAGCACACATTTTGAAACCAAAATAAGGAAGGAGAAGTTCGTCAACCAGCTATTCTTAACCAACAGTTCTGATTTTTTCCATCGAAAAAGCTTTTCGAAAAATCCAAATTCCACATTTTCCATCGAACTCTGCAATTCGCAAGAAAATTATCCAGAAATTTTTTTTTTTTAATATCTACAATCTCATATAAGGCCATCTTTATTTGGTCGTATCCTGTTTGTTTGAATCGTAAAAAATGTTTTAAAAACAGAAAGATTCCTTTTTTCAGGAAAACTATGTGAGATACAAAATAAATTCTATGTACAGAAATTGTTCACCTTAAAAAAGCTACAAATTTACTGTTGACTATTTTTTAATAAGACGAATGGTTTTCCTTTCAATCACAATAACGCACTCACAAAATATTGAAAATTACCATTTTCGAGACAAACAATAAGGGACAAGAAGAAATATTAAATAGAAAAATTGTTCGTTCTAAAGAGGTCTAGAAGTTTTAGATGAATTATTCTCCTAAAAGACGTATATTAAATTCTCATTCTGAATGAGAAGGTATTGTTTTTATGTGAAAATTGACTTCCGCGGTTTTAATGATATCTACAGGTTTCGAGACCCCTGAGTCAGAAAAAATGGTCTTTACGAAGGTGTCTGTCTGTCTGTAGTCTGTAATCTGTGTACTCGATAACTTTCGAAAGAATGATGATATTGGATTGTACTTTTGCAAAGTTTTTCAAGACCGAAAAAGAAACGACGAGTTCGTTAACCGGCCATTTTTGACCAGTGGTTCTGGTTTCGTCCATCGAAATCGCTTTTTGAAAAATCAAAAATGCATGTTTCTGCTCAAACTATGCAAGGTACAAACAAATGTTGAGGACCAAAAGTATTGATTCTGAAAAGATCTAAAAAATATCATGAGACCGCTTTTTTCATGAGATGCATAGTTTTTGTTTAGATTGGGAAAAATGTTACCAAAAATGAATAATTCAATTTTCCAGCAAAACTATGCGATACGTAAAAAATGATAAGAACCAAAACTGCTTACCTAAAAAAAATCTACAAATTTACTGTTGAATCTTTTTCGATAAGACGAATAATTTTCGTTTTAATCGCGATAACGCTTTGACAAAAATAGAAAATTCCATTTTCCAGCCAAACAATAAGAGACAAGAAGAAATAATATTGAATAGAAAAATTTTCCATCTTAAAAGGGCCTTAAAGTTGTATCTAAATCATTTTTCATTTAGACGTATATTTTCTGTTTTACGCGTGACAACGCTTTTTAAACAATGAAAAATTCAACTTGCTAGCCAAACTAAGCGAGATGTAAATATCGGTGGCGAGTATTGTAATGATAATATGTTCCTTAAGGCCAGCAGAGCCTTAAGTAAACTTAATTTGAAAAAAAAATTCATCAAAAATGAAAGAAAAATTCAATAATCCTCGCAGAAATAGAGGTTTTCAGCAGTTTTGTAAGATTTGAAATTATATGTATACATTACACTGTGAACTGAATCAAGCACGTATGAAGCCGAGCGCGAAGCGCGAGATCTGAAAGATGCGCGCCCAGGCGCGCTCAAACTTGCGAGCGAAGCGAGCCGCGCGAGTTGCGTGGCATGAGAATGTGCCCGCGCAGCGGGCAGATTTTTTTTTGTTTTAAACCTGACAACGCTTTTCAAACAATGAAAAGTTAAATCTGCAGGCCAAACTATGCAAGAAGTGAATATCGGAGGTTCAACAGTTTGGCAATATTTGCAACCCTGTGTATGCATTACAATGCAGACTAAAACAAGCACGAAAGTATCTGAGCGCGAAGCGCGAGATTCTACAAACGCAGCGCCATAGGCACGTTCAAACTCACGCCGTATCGAAATGGACGCGTTAGCGCAATACTTTGTAGTTTTTTATCTGCGCGTTCCAGTGTCGCAAAAGATGCGTTCATGATTGGGAATAATCAAGATTTATCAAAATGAGGAGGGTAGTTCCTAATGTTAAGCTCCTTTTATGAGAATCGCGCATATATATA
>WSXT02144637.1:0-10401 GCA_011762715.2 Neuroterus valhalla
TAGGGACGCGTGGCGGTCTCGGGTAGATGAGGCAATGAACTTTCGAGTTCCAAATGCTGATAAATAATAATAATAAGGGCTTGTGTCAAACCCAAACCGTTTGATTTCTGGAAAGTTTATGTTTGGACCCAACAAACCCTTCAAATTCTTCAGGGTTTGAGTCGTACAATGTATTTGTTTATTCATACTATATGGCCCACTGGGATAAGCAAATTATTATACAACACATGAAATATATGTAACTTTTACCTTTAAATCGAATGGTGCTATCAATTTTCTCCTCACTTGCATTTTCGAACAAAATAAATAACAATTAGAAGTTGAAATTTTTTAAATAAGAATCGGCTTTGAATCAAATGTTCTGAGACACAATTTCGGGTATATCTAACATTTTTTCGATATACTCGGTCACCATATACTCATTTTCCCCTTATTTCGGAACCAAGAGGGTATAAACAGAAATCTCAGAAGTTAAATTTAGTACACACGACGTACAAACGTCTGCAAAAGAAAATTTGAAATATTTCAATTTCAGGGGGCAGACATGAAATTTGATTAAACCCTTGTTTCGAAATCAAGAGGGTACAAACGAAAACTTCGGAAGTTGCACTCAAAACAATCGACTCACAAACGTGTGCAAAAAGGAAATTCACAAAATTCAGCTTCGGAGGTATACCTGATATTAGCCCCCAGAAAAAACTTTTGCCCATAATTTCGACTCCAAGAGGGTTAAATCGAAAACCTCGGAAGGTATACTTAGTACAAACAACGCACAGACGTATGCATGAAGACAAGTTGAAAGATTTCGAGGACAGACACAAAATTTTGTGTTGTCCCTTATTTCGAAACCCAGAAAGTACGAACGGAAATCTCGGAAGGTACACTTAGTACACACTACGCACAAACGTATGGAATAAGAAAATTTGAAAAGTTCAAACTAAGGAGAACAACTTCATAAGGGTAGCCGCAGAGCAGGCTGGCGGGATCCTTGGCCTGGATCTTGACATCAGAATTGAGGACAATTCATTTCTCCATCTAGATTCATCTCTTCTCGAACTATAGGTGAAGAATGCAGTCGTCAAGAACTTCCCCAAACAGCCCAACGACCAAAAAATGTTCAAAAATTCGAACATAAATGTGAAAAAATAATCCTTATCGATTCAATTAAGATTTACTTCCGTCAAAACGACCGCATATCAAAGCATATGGTAGCTGCATTTTGCATACTGAATTCCTTAGCGGCAGATGCAGAGTGTGCCATGCACAATCCATACACATAGACCACATAATATCCGGATGTCCCATTCCCGGGTGAACGACTTATGTCTACAGATACTATCCGGCTGCAAAAGTTCTCTACTACTGGCCTTCTGACTCTCACTTAAGACCTGACATTGTGATTTCATCCGGGTTAGCTCCGGGGTTTCTTTCAGCTATGCAGGTTTAGAAGATCAGACCACCTATTTCACATGGTGTTTCCGGGTTAGCTGTCCTGCAGCTACCTTCCCATCTCTGGATTTTGAAAGATAAGCCTATTCTGTTCACAGAGTATTGCCAGGTAATCTTCGCATCCTTTTCCCTCGTCATCTGCCTTTATATCTGCTTGGGGCTCATGAGAATTGTTGAGGGAGTTGAATTCTGAACATCGCTTTGCCTGTCGCGAATTCATCCCTGACTTCACCTTCCCGTAATTAATTCGATGAAGCTATGAATGAATGAAATGAATGCAGCAGGCACTCTTGTGTGTAGACGTATCAATGTAATTTTCAATTGATTCATAGTCTGCAAGCATCAGAAGAGATACATAATCATAATGGAAACATTGAAAGAGAAACTGCTTTTGAACAAATTTAGATTAGGTACCCTCTATATTTAACCCGGCATCAAATTTCTTTAGGCTGGTGCACAACTTGCTCTATTTTTGCTTTTTCAAGTGGATTAAATTTTCACTCCATGGATGTTCTTTTCGGGGTGTTACATATGTTTATTTCGCTCTTTCACAGGAAATCGTCAATGGATTGGAAAACTGCAGAAACTCGGAGCACAGTCGATTACAGAAAGGTGAATTTGGATTTCGAAATTCGATAGTATCGAATGCCTACTTCCATTCTCGACGTCAAACCTTTCGCTCGACAATAGTTGAATGTATTGCAAAGACGACTAAGCGAGGATCCCGAAACGGCCACCCACCTGAGCTTTAACCCTTTCATGCTTGACATTCAAGATCCCGCCAAATCGAAAAAAACCCACCCATCCACTACCCGTTTGAAGGATGCATTGTCGCCTAAAAACATTTGTATCGGTGTGAACAGTTGGTAAAAGCAAATTTACTCATATCACATTTTAACAACATAATTATTTTAACATGCAGAATCATTTTCCTCTCCATCCCAAGAATAATATCTTTATGCAAAAGATCAACATTCAACAACAATAGCTACAATTTTCACATTATTGAATGCAATTAAGGTGAATGTATTTATAACATTTTTTGGTTTCAATATTAGACAAAATAAATATTGAAGATGTAATTTTTTTTCTGCCTTCTTCTTCAAATTTACACACAGTGGTCCGTCTTAAAAAAACTCAAAACATGAAACTGTATTCTATTCAATTTTAAAGAGATTTTTTGAGTAGCGAACTTTTTCCGGAATTGAATCAAATGCACACTTTTCCTAATTCCGTCAAATTTAATGATCTTCATAAAGATGTCCAATGACCTCTATTTCTACAAAATATATATATATATATATATACCACTCTAACCTCGAAATCTGAACTTCGACATGATATTTTCGGCTCTCGTGGTATGAAATACTGCTAGCAATCTGAGTGAAAGGTGATTTTAAGGGAATGAGACTTTCATCGCTCGTTTTGCTCGTTCAAAAACGTCTTATTCAACAAATAATCACCTCTCACACAGATGTCAGAAGGCAATATTTCAAATGCTTTCTGATGATACTTATCTAGAGATTTCAAGTTACTCAGTTCTGTGATGGCTCCATGCATGGCTCCTTCCCCTGAGGATCTCTTGACGGCCTTCTGAAGGCAACCGCTCGATCAGACAGTGCCGTACTGCGTAGTATAGAAGTTGTTTATTGGCGACTTTCTGCGCGTTAAGGTGCCGCGCTCAGAGACTATATATACGGTCCTGAGCGTTGACATGAGAATGCTCGGTCGTCGCTTTAAGGGAGTCATCTAGTTACGCGGTTTCAAAAAACCGATTTTTTTCCTTTTAGATATTTCGAATCTTTACGATATTAGAAATGTACCCTGTGCAGAATTCAACCCAAAACAGAATCTTTCGCGAGATATGAGTGGCCAAACATAGCCACTTTTTGTCCTTCCACGCGCTTTCCCGTCATTGCTCATTTTTGAACACGTTTTCCCAAAAGTCGTGTTTTTTAAAAGTGTTGGCAAGGGCCTGACTAGAGTATTCGAGATATTGTTTGTTTATAAATTTTAAATTGTCCGACAGAGGTGTCGCTATGGCCTGACACGAGCTTTTTGGAGCAAAAGAATTTTCACGTTTTTACAGCCCTTCTCAGCTTGACAATAATGGTAAAAATTCGATTTTTTTGTTTAAACATCCACGATGTTTAGAATTTTTAGCCCAGATTAAAAAACTCGTGTCAGGCTATAGCCAAACTTATAACAAATACAGAATTTTTTTTTATTTTAAGATTCATCCAACCAAATCTGAGAAAACTTGCCACAAAGTCGGGTACAATTTCCTTATGGAGGTGCGGTTGAGGTCATCCCGAGGACACAATTGTCAATGAATGAATGATTACAATATATCAATTTGTAGAGAAAAAACTGCATCCCTATATCATGTTCAGTTTCTTTGCAATTCATCTTCAAAAATACGCTCGAAAATCGAGCTCCTAACTAGACGACCCCCTTAAATCCCTTTCGTACTGGATTAAAATAATTCCGCTCAGTGCTGGGTCATCATTCTTCAAGGCCACCACAAAATCGCGGGATGAGTTAAATAATTTCAAAACTTCAGGAGCAATCAAGAAATAAAATTTATAATTGTTGATTCATTAACCTCAACAATCCAAGACCAGAGGTCGAAATAAAAAAAAACATCCTTTACATTCATTTGGTTCCTAATTCAAACTCTACATTGCGTTGGCCAAAGGAATTTTTGAATATGAAGGCCTTATCATCTGATAGCCTTTCTCTTCCATGGACTAACATGAGGAGGGACTCCACTCTGTTGTTCTTCGGAATATGACTCTGCAAATACATTTTGAAAACTCCTGTTTCCGTTCATTAATATATATATATATATATATATAAATTAAAATTTGGTCTTACAACCACCGCAGTGTCCGCCTGGGAGCAACCGTCATTCAGGAGAATGGCACCAGCTCCCAGTCGAACCGCGGATGAATACACCTACGACCACGTTTCACGACCGTGAGATAAGTGACCACATGCGCGACAAAATCACAACGACGGGCCGGTAAAACCTTCGTGTGTCTTAAGCACACGGAGCGACCCAAGAATGACTCCTCTTTGCATCCATCCGGCAAGTGCCACGGCATAATTTTGGCACACGGTGATGGCTCTAAGGTTGCTAACCAGTGAAGGTGTCGCACCTCCAAGAGCACCGATGATAAGTACAATTAAATTAACCAAAAATCCTTGATGTTGTCGTTGTAGGTGTTCTTCGAGGTCTTTGTGTCTCTCCTTTCTCTTGGTTTCCTTGTCTTTGATGTTGTAGTCGGCTGGGGCCAAGAATTCGATCACAAACTTAGTTCGGTCACGCTTGTCAAGGAGCGCGATGTCAGGTCTTGTGTGTTGGATTGGGGCTATTGTCGAGAAATCGTAGTTTCAGTAGATTCGACACTCCTCGTTCTCAACAATAGACTCTATTCCTCTTGGAGCGTTCCGCAAGGCAGGGTCGCGGCCAACACCATAAGAGCGACAAAGATGGTGGTAAAGTACTCTTAAGGCAGCATTGTATCTGTACAGATACGTCGTTCCTGCGTGAATTGGGCAATTTGAAAGTATATGCCATAGGTGCTCAGGGAGTTTCAGACACGCCTTGCACCTATCGCTTTGAACATCTTGACGTAATATGCTCCTACGGTATGCTAATGTGGAAATCACACCGTCCTGACACGCGAAAATGAAACTCTCTGTTCCTGAGTTTAGACCAGATGATTTGAGGAAAGCAAACGTTGACTCATGTGACAAGGATTGTTCTTTCACAATTTTGTAAGAGTGATGGAGTAGTGCACTGTCCTCACTCCTGATGTTGAGTTCCATGCCAAGGGTTTCAGCTGCCTTCTCCGTGGCTTTGTAAAGGAATGCTCCTTCCCCGTTCATTTCGTGATTCCTGACCATTGCTAGGAGAGGATCTCTACCGTTCGCGATGATATGAACAGTACTAAGGATGATTCGGTTATGTAGGCATTCAAGATTGAGAAGTC
This sequence comes from Neuroterus valhalla, assembly GCA_011762715.2. Lineage (NCBI taxonomy): Eukaryota > Metazoa > Arthropoda > Insecta > Hymenoptera > Cynipidae > Neuroterus > Neuroterus valhalla. The sequence goes on from WSXT02144637.1 coordinate 5,448, forward strand.
CGCGTCCGCCATTACGGCGTGCGATGTATAAGCGCGGAATCCACCGTGAGATAGATGATCATATGCACGACGAAATCACGATGAAGGGCTGGTGAAACTCTTGTGTGTCTTAAGGACACGGAGCGACCCAAGTATTACCGCTCTCTGCATCCACCCGGTGAGTGCAACGACGTATTTCAGGCACACGAGTATGGCTTCAAGGTTACTAACCAAAGAAGGCGTCACACCTCCTACAGCACTGATGATGAGACCAATTGTCTTAAACGAATATCCTTGATGGAGTCGCTGTAGGCTTTCAATCCAAGCCATCCAAACGTGAACTGTGGGCACCATAATGCATCGCATAACCTTAAATGCAGACATTTTTTTTTCATATACTTTTCGAATAACTCCAATGCAACAGTGATAGGAATATTCTATTGAAAAATGTTCCAATAAATGCATTATAAATCATAAAAATAGCACTCTCTACATACATATGTATTCCGAAACATAATTACTGAATTACTGAATTACGTTTTCTGATCGCTTGGTAGAAGAATAATTTTTGTGTTGGAGCACTAAAATATAATATGATGGTCAGTGCTCGCAAATGACGTGTTTTTATTTTTTTTCTGCCTTGAATCATGTCATAATTTATGGGATTTCAGGTTCCTAAAAAGAACTTGAATGTTTTTCGGAACTTTCTTTCTTTCGTCCTTGTTGATGCGTATAATAAAAATATTCGTATCTTAACTTTGGAAACAAATTCAGTTAAGATATTTAAAAATTCAATTCTAAAAATTTGTTTAAATTTTGTTCTTGAGTGAAAACATATTTTGCGAGAGAAAAACAGTATGAATACGAATACTTTCATTTAAGGGAAAACTCACGTAAAGTGAATTTGCAATTACGGTTTGTTACGGCAATGTCACCTGCGTAAGTTTTTCCTCAACCTAGCAGAATCACGGTAGTAAAATATAACTTCATGTACCTGAATGCTATCAATGAAATCATATCCGTCTCAATCTACAATCATGAACTTCAATATTACTTTCAATTATTTCATTGCACGACCAACAAATTTACAATACTTATTTGTCTCTTACACAACATGGAACATTACACTTTGGAAAATAGCATTTGAATTTTTCGAATCATCACTGTATTTGGATTTATATTTAATCTATAATTCATGTTTCAAGTTAATAATATTGTATCAAATAATTCATAAGATTTATTAAAGAAGGAACCGTGTTTCTGAGGGACTTCAACTCAAGAGGCTCAAATTGAAGTAGGCATGTAACACGGGTAACTCGTATGAACGAGGAACCTGATTAACACGCTGTTTCGAGGCATGCAATGTGTACATGGTGCTCTGAATGTATTGCGTGAATATGTTAGTTTTCGAGGATCGCATGCAGATAACAAAGTTTCGTGGAGTTTAGGGTATTTATTAGGTTCAGTATAAACGCACCTTATTTTCTGAGAAAAACATTCTCGGCTATTCCAACGATGGCATAGGTATCGTTATGTAAAACTTGTTAAAACTGACCTTCTTCAGAAATAGTCCCTCCATTTATACTTTTGCATCAAACCTACCAAGTTACATTTGCCTGTTCTCCGCATTTCGTAGGATTTTACGAGGCAATAAAATAAATTAGAGCTTCGTCCTTTTCCAGCAGTGTTCAACTGAGAGCGTTCACATATGCATACGCGTATTCACCTATACATTTACTGTAACGACGGAGTACGTGCAGGCCAAGTACAATGAAACTTCATTGTTCTAAAAGACCGACGATGTTTCGTCATTTCACAGGGACGAATACAAATTAGGCAGAATAACTTTTATACGGAAATGTCTAGATAAATTGTTCTGAAGAATAATTCTAATTCCAAATCTTACAGACCTTGAGAAATACAAATGCAATCCTTTGCCTTATTTGAATAACTAGACGAGGATTTCATGTTTTGGAATAATCTCTCTTGCACTTACTTACTAAGGTACCTGAGCTTGAAGGTAAAACAAGATTGCCTAAATGTCCTAAATTTGAAAGTCCAATTCCTGTCAATAGACATCCTTCCAAACTTAAAAATAAAAAGAATAAAAATTTTGATATTTGAATGATGTTATTAGGTGTTTTCGTTCTCGTAAACGTCAATTTTCATTAGAAATAATTCAAAAGTAATATGAAAATTCGAAAGTTGAACCCATATAATTGTAGCCGAATGGGAGAATCTTTGGGACTCCTTGATTTAATATCCTTGTTATGAATTTACAGTGAGTGCCAATATGATCTTCTTACAACAACATGTATATCTTTCGATATTGACGTTTCTACTTTTTCTGGCCTTATGATGGCAGATCATCATCCCTGTTATAATTCCATTTACTCACTGTATTTGTTGAAATTAATGTGCCCTTGTGCACCTTAACCTCAATGCAGCTATACGGTAAGCCCAGAACTTGTTCTGATCCAAAATGCTGTTATTCTCTACCAGTCAGTGAAATGCTTTACTGCGTTAAAAACCAATTCAAATATTATTCCAAGTTTGTGAACTGCAGCCAACACCGCACCTGATGATCTGAGTAAATCGTGATTTGTTTGCCAGTGACGCATGCTTTCATGATAGGATAAGAGTGCCTCCCACGCACGCGTTTATCGTTTTGACACTAACCATGATAGCCCATGACAGAGCTTCTGTAGATCACTAGGGAAACATTATCAGAAGGCATGTCTAATGACAAACAGGGGAACTTAGACCTAGGGAGGCAGACCTATCCATCGGACGGCACCCTCAGGGTGAGGGTGTAACGAGACTAAATGAGGGTTCAGCTGCTATACAAATTGCTCTCGACTTCATCTTCTAAGCTGACAAAATTCCTTGAAAGATGGGTTTTTTGTTCCGTCAATTTTTTTTGGCAGTCAGTCGACATGCTATTAATTGAGTCGCCCTCCTAGTTACCGCAGGATGATGTAGTGTTCTTTGAAGCATGCTATCTTCGCTATGGGCTTCGTTCTCAAATAGTAATCTTCTAAGGCAGTCAGCTTAGTCCGAATCAATATTTAGTTCTTCTCTTGACCACTTGACCACCATGGTGTGCATAAGCGTTCGTTGGAAGACAGTGGAGAAGTGTCGTGTTATCACTTTTGGAGATATCTTCCAGATCGATCTGAACGCAATGTGCTGAATTTATAAGCCTCTACTCAAGGTGTCTTTTTAAACCTTTTGTTGAGATAAACGAAGTTTTCTGCGTATTTTTGGACATAAAAACCATGATTTTTATACTTGTGAAGAAGCCTAAGCACCAAGATATATCACAGAAGACGTGACAGGAAACCTTCTTGTGTCCATTCCTGGTACCTACTTCTTAACACACACTAAACTTGCAAAGAGACCTCAGCTCAAAGACAGTAAACCATAAAGTTATGTTGATTGGCCTTTGGCCAAGACATAACACAAATCCTATGTCTTGAGACAAGTTCGGTTCACCTTGTCACTAAGAGCTATACTTAAACGCAAGACAAAATTTCATGCCTATAAAGCCTGGCTCCTAAGACAGAGCTTGACTTTAATGCTTCAAACACGAACATGGATACTGACGTTAAATTCGATCGTTAAGATGTGGATGCAAGGGTAATAATACCGAAACTAGACTACTGCTAAATATCGACTAATCTTCTGCAAAACCTCTGCCTATCTATGTCGGATGGTCCTTTGTAGGTGCGTTTACCAATTTTCGCTATTCCTGAGATGTCTCATTTCAACAGCAAACGAACATTCTAAAACAGTGTCAGTCTCATGTTCCTGTGCAGAAAATAATAAAGTTTTACTTAAGGAGGAAGAATGCTGAAACATAATGCAACAAAAATTAATCACGATTGGTTATTAACGAGCAATAGAAACAATAGATGATGAGAAGCAAATGAATCCTTATTTAGTTTTGACATTAGTTATAGCAGCGAACATAGATTAGAATCAAAATAAGTTTGTCAGAAAATGAGGTGAAAAATATTGATATCCTATTTTTTCCTCTATGTATTCAGATTATCTTATAGGAATTTCAACTTCAAAGCTAGCAGATAACGGTGATGTAATGAGTGACGAACCTGACATTGAATAAAGAGGATTTTAGTGCATAAGGCTGCTGAAAAGATCAATTCTAATTAAACAAAGCCAAATATTTTGCGAATCACCAAAACATTTGTGAGATAAAGTGAGGACATTTGTCAATGTACTATTTTTCTGACGAATCGGAACCAGAAGATATATAATGTCCTCAAACAGGTGAAAGTTTGCCAATGCCTACCTGCCCTGACAAACAAAGTCATTTCGACTGCTATGAAAGAAAATACTTCTTCATGGTTAATTCATTTTTTGGAACACTTGCGCACTTTGAACCAAAATTACTATCCAGGATTGCAGGAATTCCGCTCAGCAGTCCGAGGCTAAAAGTTACTTTTGATTTTCAATACATTTCCGACAATTCGTGACCCCAGAACCATACGGCGTAATATCATTTTTTTGAAAAAAATAATTTAATGACACTAAAAGCTAGTTAAATGCAGTCTCTTCACGTTACTTCTATCTCTCCATAGGAAACAATCTCTATGTGAATAAAATTTAGAGAATAAAATGTGCATGAGGAAATTTTTTTGAAATACAAGATGCTTTTTAGCGCTACTTTGACGGTCATGACGAACACTTTCGAAACTTACCAACTATCTGGTTAGTTATAACGATCTTTCTTACAAAAGGAGAACGTTCTTTGTTATATAACCTTTAAAAACAATGCTTGATTACCTGTATGGCGATGTCCTTTTTTTATTAAGTTGATTCGAATTTTTTTCCGTGATAGGACTAAAGTTTATAAGAAGCTATGGCTAAGAAGCCTAAATCAGAGACGGATACGTCAAATGTGTGAAAACACCTGTTGATGAATACAATATTAATACGAATTTCAAATGGATGT
>WSXT02144648.1:0-10401 GCA_011762715.2 Neuroterus valhalla
TTGACATCGGCTCTCCTGGGATATTTGATAAAGGTGACGAGATTTCGCGAAAACAGTGGCGTGTATCACAATATTTGGCAGATCTCTTCTGGAAAAGATGGATGGAAGAATATATTCCAACACTTCTGAATCGAAAAAAATGGAGAGACGAAATGCGAATCTCAAAAAAGGAGAAATCGTTCTGATAGGAGACAATAATACACGGAGAGCATCATGGCCACTAGGAATTGTTGAAGAAGTCTTCCCTGGAAAGGATAACGTGGTACGCGTAGCAAATGTTAGAACTAACACAGGAATTTTTTGTCGCCCTGTGGTCAAACTCCATCGCCTACTAATGTGTGATGACAAGGAGTCATCACCGGGGGGAGAAAATGTGCCCGTTTGAACTATTTTTAATAATTGGAAAGATTCGAATTATCGAATTTATCGAATCATCGATCAATTATTTTTGTTATCGTTAAAAAGTTATAGCTTCACAGATGTTCGAAAATATATGTTTATAAAAAAATATTAATTCGTTCGGTTATTTAGCGACAATAATTTTTTTGACACCAGGTTCTGAAAGAGCAGAAAATTTTACATATAGACACACTGTGACCTTCTCATCAAAATGACCTCTGGAAGTCATTCGGAGGTCATTTTAAGTCAAATTCTCTTTTGAATCATACAGCTGGTATATCAACTAGGACTGGATTTCCAAACTAAAATTTTTTGGCAAAAACCAAGTTTTCTGGGCCGCTGATCACGATCCTGGTATCCATGTGACTCCATCACGTCTGGATCAAGGTCAAATGAAGGTCAAACCCCTCACTTTACGGAAAGTTATTGTTTTGATCCCAGATTCTGAAAGAAAGGAGAATTTCACGTCCAGGCACATTTTGATTTTCTGTTAGAAATGACCTCTGGAGGTCATTCAAAGGTCACCTACAGTCAAATTCTCTTTTGTACCATCCACTTGTATATCAACTAGGACTGGATTTCCAAACTACGCACCATTATGTTTTTTGGGTCGCTGATCACGATCCTGATATCCTTGTGACTCCATTACGTCTGGATCAAGGTCAAACGAAGGTCAAACCCTCAATTCGAGGAAAATAACTTTCTTGACACCAGGTTCTGGAAGAGCTGAAAATTTTGCATCCAGACACACGTTCCAGACCTTCTCATCAAAATGACCCTTGGAAGTCATTTAAAGGTCATCTAAAGTCAAATTCTCTTTTTTTCAGTTTTTTGGTGGCTGATTATGATCCTGGTGTCCATGTGATCCCATCACGTCTGGATCAAGGTCAAATGAAGGTCAAACCTCTCAATTCACTGAAAATTTTTTTTTGGCCCCAAATTCTGAAGGGAGGGAAAATTTTACATCCAGGCACACTTTGATCTTCTCATCAAAGCTACCTCTGGAAGTCATTTGCAGGTAATCTACAGTCAAAACTCTTTTGAACCATCCAGCTGGTATATCGGCTAGGACTAGATCTCCAAACTACGTATCATTGTGTTTTTGGGTCGCTGATGACGATCCAGGTATCCGTGTGATCCCATCACATCTGGATCAAGGTCAATTGAAGGTTAAACCCCTCCTTTTACTGAAAATGATTGTTTTTATCCCAGATTCTGAAGAGAGGAAAAATTTCGGGTCCAGGCATATTTTGACTTTTTCACCTAAATGACCTCTGGAAGTCATTTATAGGTCATCTACAGTCAAATTCTCTCTTGAACCATCCAGCTGGTATATCGGCTAAGGCTGGGTCTCTAGACTACGTATCATTGTGTTTTTTGGTCGCTGATCACGATCCTGGTGTCCATGTGACTCCATTACGTCTTGGGCAAGGTCAAACGAAGGTTAAATCCCTCATTTCGCAAAGGATAATTTTCCTGTTACTGACAAAGTCCCTGGGTGAAGGCATTGAAGCCATCGTGGCAGGCACAAAAAAAGGTATCCGTACGATTCAGGGACGCGAAAACCCAGTATCGGTGATTGGGCATTCATTCAGCCTCTGTTGACTCAGACGTTCTGGGGTAACATGGACACCGAGATCATGAGCAGCGACCTAAAGAACACAATGATACGTAGTTTGGAGGCCCAGTTCTAGCCGATATACGAGCTGTATGATTCGAAAGATAACTTAAATTAAGATGACCTCCAAATGACTTCCAGAGGTCATTTAGATAATAAGGTCAAAGTGTGTCTGGACGTAAAATTCTTCGTTCTCTTATAATCTGGTGTCAGAAAAATGATTTTACCCAAAATTAGGTGTGTTACCTTGATTTGACCTTGACCCAGGCGTGATGGGGTCACATGGACACCAGGATCGCGATCAGCGACCCAAAAAACAAAATGTTTCGTAGTTTGGAGTTCCAGTCCTAGCCGATATACCAGCTGTATGATTCGAAAGATAATTTGACTTAAGTTGCTTCTAAATGACTTCCAAAGGTCCTTTAGATAATGAGGTCGAAGTGTGTCTGGACGTAAAATTTTTTGGTTTCTTAGAATCTGGTGGCAGGAAAAATTATTTCACGCGAATTGAGGGGATTGACCTCTATTTGACCTTAAAGTAGGCGTAATGGTGTCACATGGACATCAGGATCATGACTAGCGACCCGAAAAACATAATGATACGTAGTTTGGAGACCCAGTCCTAGTCGATGTACCAGCTGGATGATTCAAAAGAGAATTTGATTTTCAGATGACCTGAAAATGACTTCCAGGGGTCATTTAGATAATAAGGTCGAAGTGTGTCTGGACGTTAAATTTTTTGGTTTCATAGAATCTGGTGTCAGAAAAATGATTTTACCCAAAATTAGGTGTGTTACCTTGATTTGACCTTGACCCAGGCGTGATGGGGTCACATGGATACCAGGATCGTGATCAGCGACCCAAAAAACAAAATTGTTCGTAGTTTGGAGTTCCGGTCCTAGCCGATATACCAGCTGTATGATTCGAGAGATGATTTGACTTAAGATGGCCTCCAAATGATTTCCAGAGGTCATTTAGATAATAAGGTCAAAGTGTGTCTGGGCGTGAAATTTTCCGTTCTCTTATAATCTGGTGTCAGAAATATCATTTTCTACAAAATTAGGTGTTTGACCTCCATTGACCTTGACCCAAGCGTGATAGGGTCACATAGACACCAGGATCGTGATCAGCGACCCAAAAACACAATGATACGTAGTTTGGAGACCTAGTCCTAGCCGATATACCAGCTGGATGATTCAAAAGAGAATTTGATTTCCGGATGACCTCCAAATGACTTCCAGGGGTCATTTCGATAATAAGGCCAGAGCATGTCTTGACGTAAAATTTTCCGTTCTCTAAGAATCTGGTATCAAAAAATTATTTTCCGCAATTTAAGGGGATTGACATCCACTTGACCTTTACCCAGACGTGATGGAGTCACATGGACAACAGGATCGTGATCAGCGATTTAAAAAACACAATGATACGTAGTTTGGAAACCCAGTTCTAGCCGACATCCCAACTGGATGATTCAAAAGAGAATTCGACTTTCAGGTGACCTCCAAATGACTTCCAGAGGCTATTTAGATAATAAGGTTGAAGCGTGTCTGGACGTAAAATTTTGGGGTTTCTTAGAATGTGGCGTCAGAAAAATTATTTTTGGTGAAATGAGGGGTTTGACCTCCATTCGACCTTGACCCAGGTGTGATGATGGCACATAGATACCAGGATCGTGATCAGCGACCTAAAAAACACAATGATACGTAGTTTGGAGACCTAATCCTAGCCGATATACTAGCTGGAAAGTACAAAAGAGAATTTGTCTTTAGATGACCTTTTAATGACTTCCAGAGGTCATTTCGATAAGAAAATCAAAGTGTGTCTGGACGTGGAAATTTCCCTTCTTTTAGAATCTGGGGCCAAAATAATAATTTCCCGTGAATTGAGGGGTTTGACCTTCATTTGACCTTGATCCAGACGTGTTGAGGTCACATGGACACTAGGAACGTGATTAGTGACCCAAAAAACATAGAGAACAAGCAAGTTCAGAAAAGGTCCACCTCGTTCTCCTTTTGTGGCCCCGTGTAGTCATTCAGCTTAAGGTGGTTTTATCAAAAATCAAAATCCATGCCACCTTTCTGAAACTTTGATGACTTCAAGTTTATAAATAAATCAAAATCTATGCAAAGTTTCAGATCGATGGACCGTCTAGTTTTTTAGATATTGTTTATTAAAGTCCGTCTCTTATAAACGGCAGGTATAGGGCGAGGCGTGAAAATTGAAGGTTTTTTTGATCCAACATCTTTAGTAACTATGGAACTCTTTCGAAAAACTAAACGGCGCTAGATAAGGTTATCTTGTAACATATATTTTTCGCCCCCAAAGTGTGACCGTCTAGTTTTCGCGCAACATTGATCAGAAACTCGTAATTTCATTATTTTGCTATAGTATATGCCGTTCATCGCTTACTTTCAAAGCTTGTGACTTTTCGGCTACAATTTATTTATCAATTATTGTTATAAATTATAGTTGTTGTAAGAATCCTTCCTTCAATGTTTATGCTTCTTATAATTATATTTTTAAATTTACATTTCGCATAGCTATGCACATACTATATATTGCGATAAAACCACCTTTGAAAAATCCAAATCTGTTCTTGAATATTTCTTTCTGAACTGTTAAACTTGTCAAATGAGAATATTTTCAAATATGATAACATTATATCAATTTGTGTTGCCTTAAATTAAACATTTTGTTATCCTAGAGGTTTTTAAAATGGTGTACTTCTAAATGACTCAATATTTTGTAATAAATAAATTACAAAATTATTTTTGTAAATTTGGAAAAATTTCTCTTCCATCATTTTACATAACTTCATTGCATTCTGAGCTTACCATTCCCCTTTTTTATTCTTTTCAGTTTGGAAGGATTCCTGATCTAATTCATTATTTATAAAAAAGATAAGACAAAAAATCGGATCATTAAATCTATAGATTTTTTTTTTCGTATCAAAAATAATATGTTTTCAAATTATTCATTTTACATCTCTTTTTATTCCTCAAAATTTCAAAATAGTTCGAATAACTATAAAAAAATCTGACATCTTACATTGTAATATATTGTACATAATGCATAGTTTTACCGTTACTTGTTTTATTTCATTTCATTATTATAAATATTGAATAAAGAAATTTGAACTTATTAGTCATTTAAACGCTCAGCACTTTAGGATAATTAAGGCCCATTAAAGTTTTCTTTCTTTTTTAGTGCAATATTATAAAATTTTATAAATAGTATAAAATTATTGTAGACATTTTAGAATACTCTTGATATGATAGTTGGTTATGAAAAAAAAATCATTTCTATTTGTTGAAACAAATAAAATGAACGAATTTATTCTATTTTCATTTTTTGACACATAGATTCCATTCTTCCGCAGAAAAAAAATTTTGTCTTGCTTGTAGCTCTCTATAGTTATTTCTTGATTATATTAAACAATAAATGATTGTTGTAAAAAATGTATTAATCAAGTGCATAATTTGGCCATGTTTTAGTAGATAAATATAGTTTCTTCAACACAAGCAATTAAATATTTATGAATATGTATAAACAATGGGCCTCTACTGTTATATTTTTCTGTCAGACAACAATTCGTAATTTTTGAACAAATTTAATGAACCAATTACTATGAAGCCGATTTCAATGGAAACAACATTTTGTTTTTTGAAGCGAAATTTTATTTGGAACAACACGAACGAACTGAGAGTTTTTTATATATTTTCGGTACTTTTGACTGATTTTTATAAATGATAGAAAAAACATGTCCTGGTGGATAATACAGTATCATGACAAAGAGGCTTTGTTTAGGAACTGTAGTTGATTTCATGAAAGACAATATCGTGTTTCCATTAAAGAACGGCTTCAGAGTAATTTGTTTATTATATTCGTTTGAAAATTATTAAATGTTGTCTAACAGCAAGATATCACAGTAAAGGCCCATTGTTTATACACATTCATTTAAGTGTACTGAAGAAACTGAATTTATCTATTAGAACATTGCCAAGTTAAGCATTTATTTATTACGTTTTTGAACAACAATAACTAAATGTGCAAAATTAATCAAAAATAGACACAGAAAGCTACTAGCAAGACATTGAGAATTTATTTCTTCGAAAAACGAGTATTTTATGTTGAATAGTATCCAAACAATTTATTTATTTATTGAATTTGTCTAAACAAATAGAAATGATTTTATTTTACAATCAAGTATCATATCGAGAGGTATCTTTAAGCGGTCTGAAGCTGACTAAGAAGAAACGAATTCCTTTCAGTGCAAAATGACAATATTATTAATTTTTCAATCAATTTCGTTTAAACAAATAGCATTCAGTGTCTGAAATCCAAGAATCACACAAAAAAGCAATGAGTAAGACATTTTTGGTCCTTTCTATTAAAAAAATGAAAAAAATCTATTTGAAAATGATGAATTTATGCATTTGTTAATGAAATTTGTTGGAAAATTTGAGAAATTGTCTATATTTTTCAGAAGTCGTATCGAAATTTTCTTTCCTTCAAATCTCTACTCGAAACCTAGAGCTGAAGTACCTATATATCATTTTTACCAGAGATCTAACTTTCGTTGATTAATTTGTTTATAAAAATTGCAAAAAATTTTCCAAATGTCTGATACTGCTAGATATCATTCAAAACAAGTTTTCTCACAAATATTGTGTACTTCCATATAATTTGGATGAATTCCCACAAAATGGCATCTTCGATATTTTCTACTTTTTTCAAAAAAAATTTTCATTCCCAAATGAGAAGAAAACAACAATGTTTCGGAGACGCTTATTAGTCTGTCTGGCTCATTTTTTATTTTTATTATTTTTCAAAAATGCATTTTTAATATTTAGATTTTATTTAGGGCTTTAAGGACCTGTTTTCCGTTACAATCTAAATTAAAAAGTACTAGTAGAAAGTACTAGTAGAAAGTACTAGTAAAAAGCACTACTTAGATAAAATAAAAATTAAAGTGTGTTCGACAGACGTGCCTTTGAATATTTTGAACCATTTCCGAAATTTCAATACAGTATTTACAATCTTTAAATTATAAAAAAGCCGAATTTAAGGGCATGTGACAGTAGGGTGGTGCAAAAAATTTTTTTTTCGAATTTTTATGCAAAACGCCCGGAAATTCGTTCGAATCCACGAAAAAATGTACGCATTTTTGTAAATTTCATTCAGAATTCTCAATCTTATAATTTTTGAAATATCACTACCATAAGTCTGTTTTATAGGGTCCCGAAAAACTCCCATAGATGAAAAAATAGGTTTTTCGAGTTTTTGGCGCTAATTATGATTTTTTTGTGGTTTTTTAACCATAGATTATTTCAAATGCATTAAATACTACTTTATACCGATAATTAGATATTTATTTATATTTTTTAAACAATTTATTATTGTTTCTAGCAACTTTCTCTTAGAGAAGGGTTAGAAAGGCAAGGTTTTTTCTGAATTTTTAAATTTATTTTTAACGTTTCAGTTGAAGCGACGTAATAATCAAATAAAATTAACAAAAATAATTTTCTAGACAAATTTATTATTAAATATAACAATATTCTCTTAGAATAATGCCACAAAGTTGCGGTTTTTTTCTGAAATTTCTAACTTTTTGTCCCTTTTTCACTCGGACTAAGTAATTATTTTATTTAATATAGCAAAAATAATGGTTTAAACAAATTGTGAATGTTTATAGCTGTCTTCTTCTAGATTAATACTACATTGTTGCGGTTCTTTTCTGAAATTTTTAACTTTTTATCACTTTTCAATTGGATAAAAGTAAAAATTAATTCATTTTAAAAAATGAATTGTTTAAACAATTCATTATCATTGCTAATAGTGTTTTCTTTCTTCAATGACATAAACTTGCGGTTTTTTCTGAAATTTTTAACTTTTTGACCACTTTTCACTTGGAGTAAGTTAATATTTATTCAAATATAATCAAAATTATTTTTTAAACAAATTATTATTGTTTATGGCTATCTTCTTTTAGATTAGTGCTAAAAAGTTGCGGTTTTTTCTAAACTCTTAAGCTTATTGTCCGCTTTTCACTTAGTGAGGTAATAATTAATGCGAGTTAACAAACATGCCTACTCAAACAATTTATTATTGTTTTTACCATTTTCTCTTTAATAAGTGCTGGAAACTTGTGGTTTTTTCTGAAATATTTAACTTTGCACTGAATGGAATTTCAATGAAATTCAATTAGATTGAATTAGATCGAATTGATTTCATTGTTGGTTAACTTAGATGGTTTTTTATTTGAAATAAAACTTTTTTTTAAATTTCACCTATTGTATTTTTCATTAAAAATTGATATTTTTTGGTCGAAAATTCAACTGTTTGTTTGAAAGTTGAACTACTTCCTTCAAAATTCTATTTTTACGTTGAAGATCCATAATTTTAGTAGAAAATTCGGAATTCAAATTTCATTGAATGAATTCAGCTTTTTTGTTTCAATTAATTTTTTTTCAACTTTGGGAAAAGAACAAAAATGATTTACCTAAAACAATGCAATAGTATTTAGAAGATGATTCTCTCTAATGTTTATTTATTACTTGTTCACAAATGAAAAGTTAAAGCAAAGTTAAATATTTTAGATAAAACAACAACTTTTTCATGTTAATCTAAGAGAAGATAACCATAAACAATACTAATTTGTTCAAACAATTATTTCTGTTAAATTAAATTGAATATTAACTCACTACAAGTGAAAAGTGGTTAAAAAGTTAAAAATTTCAGAAAAACCCGCAAGTTCATGTCATTAAGGAAAGAAAATACTATTAGCAATGATAATGAATAGTTTAAACATTTCTTTTTTTACCATGAATTAATTATTACTTCAATCCAATTGAAAAGTGATAAAAAGTAAAAAATTTTAGGACAAGACCGCAACTATGTAGCATTAATCTAGAAGGGAATCGCTATAAACAATCACAATTTTTTAAACAATTATTTTTGCTAAATTTAATCAAATAATTACTTACTTTGAGTGAAAAGTGGACAAAAAGTTGAAAATTTCAGAAAAAACCGCAACTTTGTAGCATTATTCTAAGAGAATATTGTTATAATCATTAACAAATTGTTTAATCAATTACTTTTAGTAGCTGTGATTGATTATTACCTCGCTTTCACTGAAACGTTGAAAATAAGTTGAAAAATTCAGAAAAAACCTTGCCTTTCTAACACTTTTCTAAGAGAAATTTGCTAAAAACAATAATAAATTGTTTGAACAATCTAAATAAACATCTAATTATCAGTATAAAGTAGTATTCCATGTATTTGAAACAACCTGCGTTACAAAAAATGCAAAAATATCATAATTAGCGCCAAAAACTCGAAAAACCTAGTTCTTCACTTATGGGGGTTCTTCGGGACCCTGTAAAACAGACTTATGGGGGTGATATTTGAAAAGTAATATTTTGTTCACATCCTGTGACTAATTATGAAGAGAAATGATGATTTTTGACTTGATTCACCTAATATTGAGAATTCTGAATAAAATTTACAAAAACGTTTTTTTTCTTATGGGAAATACGTGTTGAACTTCGTGGAGCTTGTGCCACCTCGAAATATTTTTTTTTTTTTTAACAAAGAAAAAAATTCTTTTTTTTTTAAGGATTCGAACAAATTTCCGGGCCTTTTGCATAAAAATCCGAAAAAAAAAATGTTTCTAATACTTTTTTGGACCACCCTAATGTGACAGTCTGACATGTGATCAATTACATGGTTCATATTTGGCGGCTTTATCATTAGAAAGAATGTGAATATTGTGTTGAAATTTTTAGATATGGTTGAAAATATTTAAAGGCGTGTCTCTCTGGACAATTTGAATTTGAATTTTGTTCAAACAGTGCATTTTCATAAACTTTGAATCTAGAATGTAACTGACAGCAGGGTTTTATACATTAATTTTTCTTATTACAAAGCCGCCGGATAAAATTAATTACATGTAATATTGAGTCACGTGACAGAGTCTCAGTTTTAACGTGACCAATTAATATTATGTCTAATTTTGGGCTACTAATTAAAGATTACTAATTTTAGGTTATGTCGTAAGGTCGAATTCATTTGGCTTATAGGGAAGTGTAAGTGCGAGTGAGACGCCATGACAATAAACATAAGAGCATCTCTTCCGCTCTTTAAAACATGAAATTGTCCTTAACAGTAAATAATGTTATCATATTCGGCGGCTTTATAATTATAAAAGTGGATTAATTCTGTTGAAATATTGGTCCCCTCTCCCCTTGCCTACCGAAGGCTTCGGCGGAAGCGTGTTTCCCCGAAGCACGATCGGTGCCGACTATGCCGAATGAATGTGTGTGTGTATCGAGACCTACTTGAGCAGTAACGTAGAGAAAGATTCCGGCGCCCCTTTCTCGACT
>WSXT02144659.1:0-10401 GCA_011762715.2 Neuroterus valhalla
TAAATAATACATATTACAATTCATAATAAGCATTGATATTATAGCAGACGTATTTTCATTGTCATATTTTCATCACTGAATAAACCTGCGTGCTATCGAAAAAATTGCCAAGAGAACATTTTTAGAGCTAATAGAGGCAAACAATTTTTTTAATAAATATTTCATTGTACCTTGTGTCCATCTTCCAGAATGTTAAGAATCTAGATTAATCTTTTATTGTTCTACTTCACATATTTTAGGTAATTTATCCAATACATTACATGTTTTTCAAACAAAATTATTGCTAATAGAACGAATAATTTTATTTCAAAAAAACATGTCCTTATTGGCGAATTTGTTGACGATGACACTCCCATCTTGCGGAAATTATTACGAAACATTTATTCAGTTCTTTCAAATAAACATATTGCTCTGAATGTGTTGCGCTGGAAAAAGTGGATGAACGTTTTCAAATAATTCCCGCGAGACGAAAGTGCTGCCATCCAATTGCCACTCCGTTACCTCAAATCCTACTACCCATTGACCCGATTGGGAACGATTGGAACTTCGTAACACTCAATTGATTCCAATTGTTTACACACAATTAAGAAACACGATTGGGAACTATTCAAATTTCTGTCTATCGTTCTGAATTGTATCCAATTAATTATTCGTAGAAAGCATTTCAATTTTTTTCAAAATCAATTTTAAAATCTAATTTTACCGGAAAAGATATGTCCGAAGCATTGTATTTTATATTTAAAATACAATTTGTTACAACCAAATGACTAAATAATTAATTTTGCATAATTTATATTACATCCCAATAATGCTTCAAACGTCTACAAGAAAATCAATAATAATACAAATGCGACCTATGTTAACTGAACGGTTCTTTCGTGTGCTAATTTCAAGTTTGCCATTAGTTTTGCAAGAAGAAAATTGTTGTAACGAATTCTTTTTTTTGTTTTGTTTACTTTGTATTCATAACGAATTGTGATTTTTATTAAGAACTATTTTTATATGTCATTGTATGTAGACAAATGTGTTCCTAGTATAGATTGAGTGGTTTTGAATTAGCCTGCTTAACCAAATAACTTATTAGAAAAATTTATGGATTTAAAAGTTAGGTTACTTTTGCTATTAGGTCAGTTATTGTGTAAGTGCTTCTTTTATTTTATATTACATTTTTAAAAATATCCCTTATTCCTTAATTCCTTTTTTTATGTGATTTTTTCATTTAATAACTTTTTTTCTTTGTATTTATTTTCTCAACTCTTATGTCTAGAACTTATAAATTAGGAGCTTCAAACTTAGAATAATTTTTTTCTTATTCGTCAATCAACACATCTTTCATTTAGTCATATGGTTGTAAGAAATTGTATTTCAAATAGAAAATATACTGCTTTGGACATAATTTCCCTAGTAGAATTAGATTTTAGAATTGATTTTGAAAAAAAGAAATAGGCAATAATTTATTCAAAGAAATTGTTTGAACCAATTTATTTCGCAAAACTAATGGCAAATTCAGAATCAGCTATGCCTCAAAGTCCTTAAATTCTATGAGGTTTATGTAGTTTATGACTCGCAATCTTGTAATCACGCTGCTCCGCATCAATAGGGTGCGTGCGCGGCACTCGGTGATGTGCGAATCAATAAATGCGGGTTGCAACAACTCCAAGCGGTTCGCGCCGACCCGCATGAAGTTTTTCGCACTTTTTTGCTCTGGAGTCTCATGCGCATCAGCGTGAGTCTTTATTGTTTTGCAAAGTGCCGAAGTGGCATTGGTGCATGAGTGCCACGCACGCACTAACTATTAATGCGTAAAACTATGGCCAGTGATGCGTACTAATGACTCAGTCGTATCTTTATCTTTATCGCGTAAGACATCACTGGTCACTGCGTGAAAACTAATAAATCGTACGTGGACAACTGGAAACTAAGAAATGGTGCGAACGCAGCGTGCAGAGGTGTCCGGATGCTTTTTTCACGCCCAAACACGATTGAGTCGTGTCAAACGCAAGAATCAATGGTGTTTGGGTTTCTCCGTATAGGAATTGAAATTAAGTATATATAATTTCTTATTCGAAGCTTTCAAAATCGAATGATTTCATCATTTCTGACCAAAAGGTTAGAATTAAAATAATTGGACATTGAAAGTCATTACATTCCCAAATAAAAAACCCTTTAAATTAGAATAATTTAAAATTGATTGAATTTCGGGAATAATGGGAATCATAGAATTTTCAGTTCTACTAAGTTTAAAAATATTACAATATAAGCATTCAAAGTCTTTCAATTTGAAATTGAATATGCTCCACTTGGTATTTGTCAACGATAAACATTCCTTACGTCACCTTTCGATAATGGAATCTTGAAATTTTGTTTAACGTTCAAGATTGTATAATTACATTCTCATTTTGAATGAGAAGGTATTGGTTTTATGCGAAAATTGACATTCGCGGATTTAATGAAATCTCCACGTTTTGAGATCCCCTGAGTCAGAAAAACGATTTATACGAAGGTTTCAGTCTGTAGTCTCTAATCTGTAGACTCAATGACTTTTGAAAGAATGATTATATTGGATTGTGCTTTGGCACACTTTTCTAAAACCAGAAAAGAAAGGACGAGTTCGTTGACCAGCTATTTTGAGTGAAAAATCAAAGAGGGTAGCATTTCAAAAATTTGTTTTGACTTTTTTTTCTAAGACTCAAAAATTTCAGGTACGTTTTCTTGTAGTAGGTAAAAAGTGAGATAATTTGTCCTTATCATTTTTTTCGATAAAAAGAAAATTGTAGGAGTTATATTTTCAAAATTCAAAAATATAAAAGAAAATGGAAATTTTCAGCTAAATAACGCAAGATTGAAAAGAAAGTCAAAGAGAAAAGATGTTTCTTTTTGGGAGCCCTATAAGATCGTGAATACAACTTTTTGAATTTTCTCAAAAAATCGAAAATTCCAATTTTGATTGCACAAAAAATAATGAAAAATAATCTGTGAACTTGATTACTTTCGAAAGAATGATCATATTCGATCGTTCTTTGGCACCCATTTTGAGGGACCAAAAATACAAGTCAAGTTCGTTAACCATCCGTTTTGGATCAAAAAAAAAAGAGGGGGAGCGTTTTGAAAATTTTTTTGGATTTTCTTTTCCAGGAATTCAAAGCTGTAAGTACAATTTCTTGTAGCACTTAAAAAGTGAAACTTTGATCGTACAAGAAATAATGAGAAATAATTTGTGATTTTGATCGCACAAAAAATAATGAAAAACATGGTACTAGGTATATAAATCAATATTATATGCATTCAATGCATTAGAGTTAATATAGCGTGAGGTAAATGCATAATCGAACGCGAAGCGCAAGATGGAAATGAAGCGCGCCATAGGCGCGCTCAAACTTACGCTCAAACTTATTTGTAATCATTTGCATGAAAAAAACGACAGAAAGTGCTAAAAAGTAAATAAAATACGTGGAAATGTAATTTTTACATTTTTGCGTCATATTTGGAGTGCTAGAATTGAAGTAATTGATATCAATAAGTTCGAATTTCTCTGTGTTCATCAAATGGGATATTGACAGGCCTGGTGGTACGTGTTGGTATTCGAATCTCAGAAACACAAAAATATACGCTTTCTTTTTTTGGAAATAGAAACTTGAGGGGGAAGGAGGGGGGGGGCGGTGACTTGCCTTGCAGCTTGAAAATCTTTTTTTGGACCACCAAAAAATACATGCGTTTGATGTTTGCTGAAAAATTTGCTCTTTGACATAAATCAGTTGAATTATGGTAGTGATTTTTAATAATATTTATATGGATCCTTATCATATATACATATATGTTCATAAGCCTTAACGTTATATTCTTCTATGTTTTAGGCCCGTTTAGTTTCTACCATGCATGTAACTGTCTATTTTCAAAGTACTGAAACATTCCGCAAATGGTGTCTGTGAACAAATTTTTTCTTATCGACAGTACAAATATTGTAGAAACATTGGTTCTGAAGTCTTGGGATGAATTACAAGGCGCAAAGGGTTTGTTAATTTCAGAGGCGATTTTACGTGAGTTGCAAGGAAATAAAATTCAGACCATATTTTTCAAAAATAAATATTAAAATTTATTTTTGGCAAGTATCTACATAATCGCTTCTTTCCTATGAAAATGTGTTATTTAAATGTTAAATCCGTTGTACGTAGCAGCAAATTCAGCTGACACGTAAGTGCGGTAATTTTCGGCGACAGTGACTCCATTTGCAACAATTATCCTAACAAAGTTAAATTTATACGTATGTTTTTTGTGTTATGGATGTCCTTTTAATAATTCCGCTAGTAGTTTAAAGTTTGCAGTTTTTCTTCTTTGCTGGAGTTCCACTTCTGACGTGCGTAGATTCTACACACATTTATTTTGATACACTGAGAAAAAAAATTTTGTAATCGCAACAAAACAGTTTTGTTAAGCAGTTTTTGTTGGAACTGCAAAATTTTGGTGGTTGGCACAAAACTATTTTGTTGTACGAGCAAAATAATGGGTTGTCAACACAAGATTTTTTGGTTTAGCCCTATTTTGTTGTCCTGACCAAGGTTTTGTTGGGCCAACAAAACTATTTGGTTGGTGCCAGGAACGCCGAGACCACGCATGCGTATTCATCCAGCAGAGACGCGTGCACGCGCTTGCAAGTTTATTTCCAGTATGGCGAATACTGCTGGTGATGTTACGTGTTCAGTTTCGATTCCGCTTTATCAGGAAAATTACTCATAGTCTAGTGATTATTTTGTGATGTGCACAGGTTATGGATAATATAACGCGTCGACTTCTGGAGGATTGAGGTTTGGAGTGCCTGATCAACACCTTCAAAAGTATAAGCATAGAAATCTTAACCTAAATGTATTTATTCGTCGTTTACGTTTCAAGCTTTAACCTTGTGAACACTTCGTGAATATAATAATTCAATTTCGCATTTATCTTTTGGAGTTTAAGACTTAATAGTTTGTTAACCAGAACATAGCATTAATAAGGATGAATTTGAAGCCTGGCTCAGGTTCTGAGAGTGCAAGGAATGTGTTTTTTAACCAGAAAATATTCATCTGCGATGACAAAACTATTTTGTAAGGACATCAAAAGATTTTATTCCAAACAAAAAAATTATTTGGTTAAGCCTGCAAAAGTCTTTTGTTGTGTGAACCAACGATAGGCTTCTTTCCTAGTTAAATAATAACCTTACGATATCTTTTTGAAAATTAAAAATAGCGGAGATATGGTACATTGAAGTTGCTGGTACTTTTTTTTGCGATTTGTATACCTTTGTCTCTGAATGTGTTTCACCTGTTATGTAGTTTTTATAGTTAAATAAATTGGAGTTTACGTTTGCATCCAACATTTGCCAAGCTGAAATCCCTGCGACAGACACGTTTTACAGTGGGATCAAGGCTAAAAAATGGGTTTTTTTCTCGTGAAACACTGGCTGTTGTACTGCAAAACCTAAAGAACTTTTGAAGCACAAGAATTTATGGCACTCCTCTAATATATCAAATATATCAAAAATCACCGTAAACTTATTATGTTTTGATTGTTGGATGTTTCAAACGTTTATGAGAATTCAAATTATCTAACCGAGTGTAACTACAAGAACATTTGTCGCAATAATGCCTCGCCAAGTGGCGTGAACTAACATGTCGAGACAAGTTCTTTTTACTATTCAATTTATGTCCGCAAATATTGCAAGCAAATTGTGGTTTCACTGCAGCGTGTTCTAAACGCTTATAAGCATTCAAACTATCCAAACGACTGTAACTCCTAAAACATTTGTCACAAGAATGCCTCATCGAGTTCCGCCTTCCCGGTATCAGTGAGTGGCATGCAGAAATGTGCTCTGACATGTGATACTTTCTCTTTGTTTTATGCCCACAAATATCGCAAGTGAGTTGTGGTTTGACAGCTACGTGTTCTTCACGTTTATGAGCATTTCAATTCTTCAAATAAATGTAACTTCGAGAACATCCGTCGCAAAAATGTCTCGCAGAGTTCCGCATTTCCGGTGTCAGTATGTGGCAACCAATAATGTGTTGTGACAAGTAACATTTCCCCTGTACTTCCTGTCCACAAATATTGCAAGTAAATTGTGGATGGACTGATGCGTGTTTTGACCGTTTTTGATCATTCAAAATATTTGAACGACCAAAATTCTTACTATCCGTTTTATACCCTAATTCTTGAATTTTCAGCTCCACATGGTTCTGTAATTGGTTCAAATCAATCAAATTATCAACATCTTTCCCATAGACGGTACAAGATTTTGACTCATCGTTTTCAATACTTTGTTGTCCTGAATCCCCTCGATCTCAAAATGTATCAAAATGTTAATGCAATTTCTTATTTCACCGTTGTTGTCGAGATATTTTAGTTACAAACTCATTCATACTCTGAATGACCTCTTCCTTTTTATGCAATGTTTCACATTCAATGGAAGGTTTGGGATCAGAATAATTGGCAGAAGGAATTTTATTACTTTTGAATTTGTCGTTCGAATGATTTCTTCCAAAAAGTATAATAAACTCTCCGCTGAGGTGTATTCCATTATCTGAAAATTCACAAAACTTTGATTTGCAATTTCCAAACAAAGTTTTCCGTTGAGATATTCTTGTTACAAATGTGGTCATACCTTGAATGATTCCTTCCTTGATATCCAATGTCTCGTCCATATCGTATTCAATCAATGGGTGGGCCCTAGAATCATTGGAAGAAGAGATTTCGGTAATTATATGTTTTTCCTCCAATTTACCTCATCCAGAAGGTAGACTCTGCTCCCCGCTGTGGTCTATCCTATTATCTAAAAGTTTTGCAAAATTTAGTTTGCAATTTTTGTTTACTATTTCTCGTTCAGTAATTCTAGTTAGAAATAAATTCATACCTTGAATGATTCCTTCCTCGATATCCAATTTCTCGTCAATATCGTATTCAATTAAAGTGTGAGCACCAGGATCATTGAAAGAAGAATTGTCGGTAATTGTAAGTTTTTCCTCCAATTGATTTTTTCCAGAAGGTAGATTCAGCTCTCCGCTCTGGTCTATCTCATCATCTAAAAATTTACAAAAATTTGAATTGCAATTTTTGTTTCGGAGATATGAGTAAGATATTCGAGTCACAAGTCTAGTCATACCTTGGATAGATTCTTCCTTGATATCTAACTTTTTGTTAATTTCGTATTTAGTTGAAGTTTTGGCTTCAGAAGAAATTTCTGACTTTATACATTTTTCTCCTAATCGAGTTTCTTGGGGAAGAAGATTGTGCTCTTTTTTCGGTCGAACATCTAGATCTAAAAATTCACCAAATGCTGATAACTTTGCTAAATCACGGAAAATAACTGCATCAGTGAGTCAGACATATCGGCCAACAGCTAACTGCGGTCCTCGCCTTATGAAAAGGGCTCTGGTGTCAGGCTTAGGCCTATACATGAGAACGCAACGGGATTATCCAAGCGTCGAGGGTTCCTATGGTCCTTTCCCAGATAATAATAATTGATTGAACTTCCAAACTGTTTCATAATTCTCTTTTGGTTTGTTTTCTAGTAATTTAGGGCTCATTCAGGGCTCATGATTGCATCATTTGCATGTTTGCTTTTAGGTTCTTTGAAACGAAACTCGAATATCTAAAGGATGGTGATCGAAGTCTTGAACATCAATTTACAGACGAAGTTAAAATGCTAGTTACACTTCTCCACGGATACAAAACGAAATCATCAACCTATGTGGACGAGTATTGAGAGATGAAATCATCAAAGAAGCATAAGATGTCTCCGCCTACAGTCTGATGGGAGATGAAAGTCGTGACATTTCTGGAAAAGAACAGCTTTCGATTGGTATCCGATTCGACGACCAGAAGAAACAAGTGGTTTGTGAAGAATGTGTTGTTTTTTTTATTCGGATTCACTGGATGCAAGAACCATTGCTTTCAAGTTGGATCAATTTATGGTAGATGCAGGACTTGATCTACTGAAATTCAAGCGACAGGGATATGATGGTTGTTAAACAATGTCTGGAAAAGACAACGGTGTGTAGTGCATTTTAAGAGAGAAATACCCTCATGCTCTGTATTTTCACTGTGCAAGTCACAAGTTGAATATGGTAGCGAACGACCTGAATCAAGTACCAGAAATTCGAAATACGCTAGGAACAATTAAGGATGTCATAAACTTTTTTCGTAATTCCATTACTAGGAGGAAATATGGTCCAAACATTGCTGCTTCTTGTGAAACTCCGTGGCCGGAAAAGTACAAAACCATTGCGATTTCCAAAAAGTATTTCAAGACTGTCGTCGACGCAATGAAAAAATTGACTGTTAAAGGGAACCCTGGTACAAGATCAACTTCTTTTCAGCTGCATTCTGCGGTCACTTAAACAACTTTTATCATGTGCCTCGTTTTGATAGCAAAATATTCCTCCTATCTTGAGTCGATTGTTAATTTCCTACAATCACAGAAGTTTGACCTTCTTGCGTGTACGAAACACATCCAGAAAATTATCCAGCCATTGAAAGAACATAGAAAAGATGCAGATGACGGAATCAAGGAACTGATTAATGATTCTAAGTTGATTGCCGAAGAGAATGGTATTGAACTACGAAAACCTAGAACTGTGAACAGTCAAGAGCATCGCTCTAATCATCCTGCATCGGATGAAGTGCAAATTTGGAAGAGAGCACTGTTGATTCCATACTTTAATTCTTTTACCGCTGCACTGGAACGTAGATTCCCTGGGGAAAACTTGCCGGCATATTCGTTGTTTCAATTACACCCATCGAACATGTTGAAAATGAACTTTCACGATTTCATAGCAACATCGAAAAACTTTACCGATTTTTACGAACTGCAAAGTTTTGATGGAGAAGCTAAAATCACGGTAAGATTACTGGAGAGAAAAGAAAATGAGCTGTAAGGATCTTCAAATGCTAGACTTGTGTGATGTCGTCCAAGAAGCAAATGGTTTATTTCCCTACAACGAAAGTCGCTCTTCACATTGGAATATCTCTATCGTGCACTTCGGCCTCGATTGAAAGAACATTCAGCACGTTAAGAAGGGCAAAAACTTGGATCCGTTCAACAATGGTAGAAAATCGCTTCAATGGTAAAAAATTGAATACAATTAATTAATTTTTCAATTGACCATTCTTGATAAAAGTGCTTTCGAGGATTATGCATGCTGAGTGTCTACAGGAAAAAAGTTGAAGAAAATGAAAAGGATATCATAGAAAAAGTTTTCCAACATTTCACTGAAAACCCACGACGTTTGGTATTGCTTCAAATTTATTGTATACAAGTGTTGATGACAAGTGTTAACTGCATTTTGTACATTTTGCCCCCCTCTTATAAGAATCCTGCTTACGCCCTTGCTCCTAATCTATGCTGGACTGATCAGGCAATTCTTTTGGTCTTTTTGAAAAAACAATGCGCGGTATGGTCCCATATGCAAAGCTCGCCTTGCTACACCTATTATTCAGAAACAAGTGTTGGATTCAATCCCAGTTCTATATAAAAATTGGAAACTCATTAGAGGTTAAAGGAGTATTCAAGGCCAAAACTTCGGGCTTCCAAATTTGATAGAAGAAGTATCTTGTGCGCTGAGTTCACGTGAAGCTAAATGCTACCTCTAGGGGCTTGAGTAAAATAAAAAAATTGTTATTATAAGCCATGTCATTTCTGTGATGTCTCACAGGCGGAGTTAAGTTCGACGTAATTATTATTTACAATTTTATGTTACTCTTGAAACAAAAATATAGAACCAAAATTTTTACTGCATAACAAATACGAACAAGAATAACATAAATAACCTATTCATAACAAGGTATTATGTAGAGTCTCGAGATTTACCTATTTTCATTGTAATTGAAAAGGTTAACCGATGAGTTGCCGAAACATTTTTCACATGCACTGAGAGATCTCTCAGGCATCCAATAAAGGAAATCTTGACCAGTAGTCTGCGTTTTTCCATCTTTTTTCCAGTTTAATCTACCCTTGACGCCAAAATCACATCTGTTAATAATTTTATAGTTACATCTAACTTATTCTCGATTTCCAGAAAAACAAGCAAAGAAAAAACAGAAGGAATAAAATTCGGATGTTGTCTTCTAATTTTCTTTTTTTTACCAATCCTGACAGAGACGTCTAAGGGTTGTGGTTTGCGATTCAAAAATTAATAAACTCTGAAATCGGTGAAAGAATGCGTTTAGGAAGTTATTTTTTTTCCTTTGTGCTGCAAATTATAGCGGTTAATGCTATAAAATGTCAATATTCTTTGTTTAAGGGGGGTGTGGCATTTCACGCAGCCCGAAAAATGGCCCATGTTGTAGATCGAATCCAGGGGCCGCGTGAGACATTTTCAAGCGGGGGGGGGGGGGGGGGGGGGGCAATCCCCCGCGGGATCGGAAGAGCAA